>SBIQ01000138.1:0-22715 GCA_014805555.1 Astathelohania contejeani | reverse complement strand
TTTCATCCAAGTAGAAGAGTCTTTTAAACTAACAAGCTCATTTGAGCGGGCCCTATATAACTTTTCATGAAATTTTTTCTTATTGATTTCGTCATAAAGGAGCTTACGCTGAGCATTCAAAAGACTCTTGGCAGAAACGTCTATCAGAAAGTATTTTAAACTGAGGTATTGGTATATCAGAGAGAAGTGAGTCTTATTTTGCTCTTCAACTTTCAAAATCGCTGCTCGCTTTGATGAAATATTTTTATTTTTTTCAGCATGTCTAGTAATTGAAGAATCATATACTCACTTTTCATCTCCACAGAATGGAGACTTCTTCCCATTTCTGTTCGAAAAAGATATAACCTTTATTTACCCCCAAGCTTTAAGATAAGTATTAATAAACATAAAATATTAGATATGTTTTTGAACCATTTAGTTAAAGTGTTGTATTTTCACCATTTAATTTCTTTTTTATAATTTTTTCGACAGGTAACTATCTTTGCTCGTATCCATAAGTCTATCGACTGTTGTTTCTATATAATATCTCATTTCATCTTTTCTTCTATACTATTCGAATGTAATCCCAAAGTTGCTTTTCCATACAGCTGATTAGATATATGCTTTAATTAAAGGCAACAATTTTATTTAACTTTTTTTTAGTAATTTCTGTAATATTTTACTACTATCCCAGATCGTTTTATACCATAAAGTATTATTTTTATTTCATCATCATAAAACATGTTTCTAATTTATTTCTTATCAATTACATTATTTCTTAATTTTGGTATCATATATTTGAAGATTATTATATTTTGCTATACAGGTTTTGATTAAAATAAATTCATATATTCTTTCTTTTATTGCAAATAAATATGACCAGCCAATTAATATTTATCATGATATTTGTTTTTATACTTGTGTCGTCTCGAATTTTAGTTATTTCATTCTTTTATATCCCTTGGCTTGACCGCCATATAGATATTTTGAAATCATGTTTATTCATTAATAACAAATGATCGCATATTTACACTTAATTTTGTTTCCTAATATAATTATTTTCTCGCATTCTATACTAAATAATCTATTATTTTCTTAATTTTGTGCGATGTTGGTATAACATTTATATATTCTGCCAAAAACATTTTTCTTTAAAGCGATATATAGCTTCTTTACAAATTTTGTTGTGTTTATGTGCCATCCAAATCTACAAGTCATTAATAGTTATATATAATTTGATCAAGCTCCATATGTTTTTCATGGCATGTTTTATTACTCAGCTTGTTATACTGTAGACATAGTTAACTGTTATAAAATTTTTTATAAAGTGCTAGTATTAAAATATTTTACTTTAAGGCATTACTTTATTATTGATAAATGTGTTTTATTTTCTTTTTCTAAGTAAGTGATACTATAATATTTATATGTTTTTCATAGCTAATGAAGCTAACATTAGCTTTCTATTTCGATATTGTGTTAGCTTTTTTTCTATTATAAAAGAAATAAATATATGTTTAAAGATACCCAAGTTTTAAAATATTTTTGTTTAATGGATAATAAGTGGATATTGTCTTCAAGAGTGACAAAATCAGTTAGAACATCTGCTATTATTCAATGTAGTAATTAAGGGCGTGCTCATATATTGCTATAATTAAAATTTTCACCTCTAATTAAGATGTGCATACATTATCGATTATTGGCATCAACTCAATCTATTTTTTCAAATAATAATTATATCTTATTGTTTTTATTGGAATACGCATTTTATTCGTGTTTTAATATATTCAATATTAGTCATCAATAAAATAAAACAATCAAATTAATTAAATATTGAGTTATATTAAAAATAATAATTTAAAAAAACATTTTTATTTTTAAAACAATATGTATAAAATATTACAATTAATAACCATCCCGATTTTATCACTTGAAAACAGAAGAAGCATTGAGGATAACATGGACATAAGAGATCGAGTAGAAGGAATCGGAGAAGCGAGTGTCAATGGATGCTGGCCACAGGCCATATAAAAGAAAGACAAAGAATAACACAATACTAACCCTTTAAATAAATTCGGTATTATAGATATCCCTAAATGAAAATTGCTGTATGTTGTGCAATGAATCAAAATAGAAGCATGGAAACCCATGATCTTCTTATGAAACAAGGATATAATATACGTTCATATGGAACTTCACCTCAAATAAAACTCCCTGGGCTGAGTATCAGCACACCTAATGTTTATTCATTTGATACGACATATGAAGAAATATATAAAGATTTAATTTCTCAAAACGAAGAAGCGTATCGTGAGAATGGAATGCTTCATCTCCTTGAAAGGAACATGCGGGTAAAGCCAAAACCAGAAAACTTCTTTGAAACAGATGAAAATTTTGATCTGGTAATTACTTGCGAAGAAAGGTGCTTTACTGCTATTTTTAAACATTATTTAGAAAATGTTGCTGTGGGAGATAAGAGCTTCTATTTAGTGAATTTTGATATCAAAGACACACCGAGTGATGCTGTATTTGGAGCAAATGATATTTTTGAGTTTATAAAAACATTGGATGGATGCGACGATAATTTGGATAAAATTATAGAATATGCGTTAGAGAAGCATTATGAGTCTAAAGAGGAAAAATTGCTTTATACAATAATACATTATTGATAATTTTTTTAAAAAAGTGGTTTTTAACAAATAAAAATATATAATTCTTTTAACTTTATAATTTGGCAGTCTTTTTATTTGAATTTCATTGTATATTAATAAATATTTTAATCTGAACGTACTTTACTATCTTCTATTAAGAGCCCATAGCTTTGTGGTCTTTATTTATTTTCTTTTAAAGAATCCTATTTTATTCGGTTGCAGCAATAACTGGTAAATTAAAATAAATGCAGAAATCGATGTGTTAGCACATCAGATTCAATATATGTAAGTATTTTATATAGATAAGATATAATATTATTCTATACCACAATAAATTTTCAAGAGAGCTATGATGAAATATATATCTAAATATTAACTGAATAGATTAGCTAGGTATGATAATAGGTTATACTTATTCATTGGATAAATATCTCCAAGTATAATAATCTCGAATTTTAATGGATTAGAAGTAAATAAAGCGAGTGTTACAATAACTGTAAGCCAGGCAATATAGTAAATAAATATTTTATTGGATAAGAAATCCTTTGATATTTTATGATTCAATTTAATAGTTTTTTTAATTTGATGAATTTATTAAGGTCGTTTATTACCTCGTTTGTGGTCTGTGCATGCTATTTCACCTACATTAAAATATTATGTAATTTTTTACTACTCTTTTGTTTTCGCTTATTATATCAATTATTATTTGTTTTAAGAACACATTGCTTCTCTTTAATAATGATAAATAGTATTTATAGAATATTATACAAATTAAATACATTTATGGGGGTGTGTTGTTAATACAACGTCCTTTTAATTATTAGCACTATTTGAGTATTGTCTAAACAAAATTATAGTTTATAAATTAAATAAAATTTTTGCTTTTTTGCATTCTCCAAATTCTTCCTTCGTACTCAGTGATATAGTTTTGATCTTCAACCAAAGCATGTGGAAAATATTATCGCGTAAAAGTGCAAGGTCAAATTGTTTGTGAGCGGCTGTTTTAGAATTTTTTTTACTGAATTTTTCCAATAATTACGTCTTTTAAAAAATAATTTAAAATAAAAAATATGACTTATTAAATAAGAATGAAAATTCTTTATTGGTTTATATTTGATATATATCCTTTGTGGAATTTATTAGAGCCTGTCTCATGTTATAATACTAGACATTATTTCAGTTTTAGCTTATAATTATATATAGTTTTTTGTTAAAGAAGCCATATTTTATTATTTTTTTGTTTCTATAGCCTGAGAATTGTCTTGATCCAAATTAAAATATTTATATTTTTTCTTGTATTATATGAAACACTAAGTATGTTATTCTTTAACAGAATATACATTTTTATTCTAATATTGCCTAATTATCGCTTCTTTCATTCCCACGACTTTTTAAATTGACTAAGTTGAATCGTAGCTTTTTTAACATTTTTTTTGAAATTATAGGAAGAAAATAGTTCACATGAAAACTTTATCTAAAATTCAAAAAATATTTAACTTTTTATATACAAGTATGTTTTATTAAACAAGTGGTCTATGTATCATGATATAAAAAAATGAAATAATAATAGTGAGTTTGCGAGTAATTGCAATACAGCTTAGATACAATAGGTGAATGAAAATGTGATTTTGCGCTAATAAGTTAAATCAACAATATAAATGTGAAATATATGTAAAAGTATTTGCCATTTAATGAGGTATTGTAATAATATTTGCAATGTTTGCTGTATAAAATTATTAATAATATAAATACGTTTAAGAGTATATCTAACCGGTGGTTTTAAAACGAATAAAGATGAGTGTAAATTTTATATAGTTAGAAAAGAATATGTATAATAGTGTAGAGAATAAGGGTCTAGGCCAATAAAATTTTAAAGCTGTTATAGTAATTTATTTTAATGATAAAATAAAGCTGAAAATTAATCGATCATCTTTCAACCGAATATGGCATGCTGCCTTGCCATGGTTATGTTTGAAGGCAAATAAAGTATTGAAATGTATCCTTTTTGTTGATGAATAAATTTGGTTATAAAAAGCAATAAAACATAAAATCCACCCAGTTTCAGAAGTAGTATAAAATGGATTGGTATGATCTACTTTTCATTAAGATAGAAATTAATATTCTTCCAAAACACAATCGATAAGATATATTTCTGCACGAAAAAAAGATAATAAGATTATTTTGGTGGAGGTGAAAATTGCAAGTCAGGATAAGTTACAAGCTTTGCCGTTAAGAAGAATAGTTAATACAGTCTGCTGGCATATTGGCCCAGCCTATTTTAAAACGTAAAGTATATAATATACCATATGTTCTAAACTGTGTTCGTGTAGTGGCTAAATATCACAAAAGTTACAGTAAGAGGATTGATATGACAATTCAAATTTGAACATATATTTTATCTAATGTTAAATTCTTGTACTAAAATATTTTAAACATAGAAAAAGAACGAGAGCAAAATAAAAAGATATAGTCGAAATGGCATTAGGAGATTAAGTGATAAATGATATAACCACAAGTAATAAAAGAGAAAAAAGAATGATTTAACATCACTTCGTTAGTTGAAATATTTGAGTGATAAAATAGTTTTACTAAATATCAATTTATTTTATGCTAATGCGATTCGAGCTTTTATTTGAAAATTAACTTGAAGCATCTTATTTTTTATTTATTAGTAAATGATGAATGTATTGTCTATTTTATCGTGTGTAATTAAGATTTGTATTTGTGAATTTAATGTTTAAATTATATGCATGCATTCATTCATATTATATATTCACATTAAATATTTATATATCAAATATAAGATTAATTTACTCTATGAACAAACTATACTTCTGCATATCATCAAAATTTGTATCTTTTCTATATAATTTTTAAATTAAGACCTAAATAAATTGTAGCATGATAATTGATCTATCTGGTTGGCAGCGATTTCCATTACAAAGCTTCTAACTAATAACAATTAAATTAGAAAAATATGCTGTGCATTACAAAATCATAGTGTGTAATGCAAGATTATGTCAATTTTAAACAGATACATATGCCATAAATTTTTGTAAAATATAAATAAATTTATTCTGTTACTTCATAAATAAAATTTAACTCAGAATTAAAAACCTCATTTAATTGAATAAGCCATGTTGACCATTTTAAAGGGATAATATAAAGAAGAACATGGTATTTTTTGATCCAGCACAAAACCATGTTTTTTGTAGAAATTAATTGCCTTTTTATTATTTTTATGAACAAATAATATTAAATTTAGAAAATTTGTATTATTGAAATATTTTATACACTTTAACATCATCTCACTTCCGATGCCTTGATTTTGATGATTTTTATCTACATGTATCTCATATAAAAATAAACCGTCTTTCTCTTTTCTTAACATGGCAAATCCTACTGGTGTTTCATTTTCACGAGGTTTGATACCAACTTCGGGCGATATATTTAAATAACATATTATAAAAATAGATTTCTTATTGCTTAATGATCGTTTTTTATTATAAATCAAACATGGCGCCCGGGAATAATCATATGTATTAGTTTTTATCAAATTAACAGCCCAGTTAATAATTTTCTTATTCGGAGATTTCCATACTATTCTATAACCTATCATTAGAGGGTCAACTCAAAATGATGTATAAATTCATAGCTACTATTTCAAGAAAAAATAGTGTTTTAAAAGATGTATAACTAAATAGTGGTAACATTTCAAAATTATTAAAGATTAAATTTTCAATTAAAAAAAGCAATTTTATTTAAATACTGAGTTAATTATATTTTTTAATTTATTTCTTCTATAAGGGATTGCCTTCGTAAGCACTATCATACCCAAGCTTCTTTGTCGCTTCTTCGATTATAATCTTTATTTCTATGCTATCCTCAATACTTCGCTTAAACTTTATTGAAAGACTCTCTAAGGCTTTCTTTAATACATGGGTAGGATATATACCTTTATAGTTGGTATAATGTTAATTTATTTTAGTAACCTTTGTAAAAACTTGTTACTATCCCATTCTATTCCAAATCATAACATATGATTAAATTTTAGTTTTTGCTTTATAAAGTGATTCGAGCTCATTAACCAAAAATTTTTATTTTATTTTTTTTCATCTCAATTAGCGAAAATTATCTTGGCTCGTTTGCCAACTTCAATTACAATTATTTCACTGAGCTTTTATCGTATATAAATATGTTCGATCGATTATGTTTAACTAAGATATCAATTTTTATTCTAGTGTCAAGACTGATTTCCGCTATTTCTTGAACAAAATGCGATTGCAGTTTTTTTATAGTTTAAAGCCGTATTTATTTAGCAATAAAAGGTGTAAACATCTAAGAACTTGTTATGCCTATGTGTAGAATTATGACTAGCATTTTTACATCCGGTAGCTAATTGATCTACTGATTTTTTATCTTACCGCAATGTTGCATAATATCGTATTTTCATTCCAGTAAATATTTCTATCTTGGATGTAGCAATAAATTGCTTCTGCATAGAGAATATTGCCTTTCGTGTTTCATTTAAATAAAAAAATTTGACCATCTCATTTGAACGGGCAGTATACAACTTTACATGTGATTTCTTTTTGTTTATATTGTTATATAGTCTCTCTCGATGCGCACATTTGAGACTTTTTAATGAAGTATCGTTCGTTAACTATTTTATTTTGAGTTGGTTTCAAATTAAAAAGAAAAGGGTATGTTATTGTCTTCAACTTTTATAAGCCTGTTCTTTTTGATAAAACATTATTGTTTTTACAGCGTTTCATGCAGTTGATATAGAATGCACTTACTATCAAATTCCATGTTTCGTATACATTTTAACATCTCTGTGCGTGAGAGATAAAACATTTATAGATATTTATGTTTAAAATAGACATGTTTGATAAAGGTCTTACATATTCCATGTTAAATGTGATAAGTCATCTGGTTATAAGTGTCACTGGCAAATGTGGTAGCTAACAAGTTTAATGGCATTCCATATTAATATATTTAATAGTTTTTTGAATCGAGCTTAGTATTACACAATAATCACCCTTTGTTAACGACTCCCGCAATATGTTCTCTCTAAATATAATATAAAAATGTTTTATTTTTATCTATGTAAAAGATTAAAATGTTCAGAATGCTTATTTATAAATTACTACATTCAATTTATCATATTGAATAAATAAATTAATAACCACAAATTATAAACATCAAGTCGGCAAAACAATGGAAAGCTAAAAATGCAAGATATACATGGAGAATTATTAAAAACATGACTTGTTAAAAAATTCCATATTATTAAACAATATTTTTGTGTTAATTAAAAAAATAATTAAAAGAGTTATTAGCAATTAAAAATAATTTATTGAAATAGCATTGAACTTAAACGAAATAAATATGATACCCAAAGCTAATGTAATGTGCATACTTGAAAACTAAGGCAAAAACTTTCTATCAATATATTTGCATATGTTTAATTAACTTATATTCTTAGCTACTTTTCTTATATAAGATTATAGAAACCAGATAAATCTAGTCTTATATATTGTTATAAATAATATTAATTGTTCACAAAACTCCTAGTAAATGCAGTGACCTCATGCCAATAATCTGCATGTCTAACCTTTACAAGCTCACTACTTGCGGAAAACCAGTTGGACACGGTTAAAAAAGTCCAAGGATTAAAAGAACAGGCCATGCTAAATCTCGCCATCAATAGGGAATATGGCCATTCACTTAAGGCGACGTAGATAGATGTTAAAAAAGCATTTGATTCCGTTGACCATGAGTATTTAGTGGCATGTATATCCAAACTAGGTTTACCAAAATAGATTACATGTTGTCTTAAAGCGATTATCTCCAAGTGGAACTTGGAGGTTAAAGCTGGTCTTGAGACGATCTTTTCGAAGAAGGGTGAGAGAGGTATAATACAAGGCGATAGCATTAGTCCACTTCTCTTCGTCTTATGTATCGATCCATTGAGCCGTAGGCTCAATGAAAGACACCCAAAGGTGTTAGTGCATGCAGAAGAAGCATCGCATGCCACTAATCACCTTCTCTTCATAGACGATCTCAAACTTCTCTCTAAAGACAGCATCGTAATGGGTAGCATGATTGAGGAAGCTGAGTCTTTCTTCAGTGCCATTGGGCTAAAAATCAACCGCGACAAGTCTGCAACGAACGACCTCTATGTGAAGAAACAGCACGTCTACTCAATGATACATGTGTTTATAAATACCTAGGAATTATAGAGAATAGAAACAGTAATATTGCAAGAGAGTCGTTCGAGAGGGTGAAGAGAGAAATGATTATGAGAGTAGATAGGCTATGCAATTTGAACCTTAACGCAAAAAATTTATTCAAAGCAATCAATGAGCATGCCATCTCTCTTATTAATTATCATATTGGGCTTCAACACCTTGAACTTGCTGATTTTGCTGCGATTGACCAGGAAGTACGCCTTTCCTTAATAAAGCACAACGTGCATCTCAAACCTGAGTGTAAAGAAAGACTTTATCTCTCACGAAACGAAATGGGGAGAGGTATTCATAGTGTAGAAATGAAGAGCGAATGTATGCTCCTTCAACTTTGGGAAACCTTGGAAAAACACAAAAATATATCATCTAGAAGAGCAGCGATTCTAAAAGTTGAGGAGCAAGAAAAAACACATTTGTCCCTCATCTAACACTATCTCAGGGTGAGATATTCTCTGGGAGACGTTTCTGTAAAGAGCGTTATAAATGTTTAGCGTGACTCACTATACGGCAAGATTAATAATAAAAAACTACATGAGAAGCTGTATAGAGCGCGCGTAAATGGGCATATTAATCTGAAAGACTTTTCCACTTAAATGACACATGAGAATAATAATCCACGTCCTAAAGCACTATATTGTTACATCCAAGACAGAAATGTTTTCTGGGGAGAAACCGCTCCTTCATGCCAGCATTGTGGCCAGGCAAAAAAAACTATCGATCACCTAGCAACAGGATGTAATCGAATACTTGGCTATGATTATACCAGAAGGCATAATGAGGTGTTGAGATGCATCCGCCTCTTATTAATAAATAAATACGGCTTCAAGAACATAAAGAAACTCAGAAGCCACTCAATCCAAGAGATCGTTGAAAATGATCTGGCTAAGATCAGAGTCGATACTAGGATTAGAACTGATATCCTAGTCAAACATAATTGACCTGATATATTTATTTACGATAAGAGAGAAAATATGGTCATCTTAGTTGAGATCGGTATCACGAGCCAGGATAACCTGCAGCAAGTTGAGGTTGAGAAAAAAAAATATGACCATCTTGCAAACGAGCTTGGAATACTATATAAAGCAAAAACTAAGATAATACCATATGTGTTAACATGGGAGGGTGTTGTGACTAAATACCACAGAAGCTATCTAAAAGAACTCGGGATTACACCCCAAATAGAAGCATATATCCAATCAACTGTAGTTAAAAAGACGCTCGAAACCATCTCCCTTGAGCATCGAAGAAGTATTGAGGATGGATTGGAAGCGATGGATGTTGTTGAAAAAGCAGTCGACACTCTAATGAAAGCTAGCGGAACTGGATGTCTACTGCAGGTCAAAGGAAAATAATATCAAAAGTAATACTATTAAATATAACCCCATTTAAATAAAACTGATCTGTTATTATATATCAAGTTTCATATAAGAGATAACTGTACGATAAGTTTATATAGAATACATTTACAAATAATTATCTATCATTATTATGTTTAATCGGCACTTAAATTAGTATCAAATGTTGAGAAGTAATTTAATAAAAATATTATGAATATCCATGGAATCGTTTATTAAAAATTTAAATCCATATGAGTTTTCATATACAATAAAACGGATAGATTCTAATAAAGAAATAACAGAATTGTGCTTATTATCCCCACTAATAAGCATATCAAATGTGCATGAGGCTATATGTCATTGCTCTAGTACATATGTTATATGTCGCCATATTGAAAACAAGGTTTATATGATATATGAAGATGAAAAAATAAATTGTTACAAATCTGTTATCACTAAAAGTAAGGTTGGCGGTATTTTAGATGAATTCTTTAGTACTCTTGTATTTGATGTAGTTCTTTTTTCTTATGAAGACGTTTATTGCTTTCTAAATAAGGAAGATAAACTGGTATATTATATTTATTATAAAGAAGGTATTGGAGTAGAAGAAGCCAGAAACACTTTTCTCAACCCGAGTATTTTGCTAAATGAAATAGTTGATATTGGGTCCGGAACTTATTTAACAAATAATAACGAAATAAAGTCAAATTTAGGAGAACACAACATGGATAATGGTGAGGTTAATAATGAGATAGAGGATACAGTAGTAAAAGATCAAGAAATAATTAAAACTGTAAAAATTTCTTATATCAAAAAATTAATTGATGACAAACTTGAAATCAACACTTTAGAAAATGAAATAACAGAAGAAAATTTCGAGGAACAATTTAAAAAATTAAAGGAAGAAGCCAAAAAATATAAACTTTTGGAAATTGAAAGTATAATAAATTTTGCTTTTATAAACAACAATGAATCGCCGTTAAGCATTTTTATTACCGGAAAAACGAATAATACAAGATTCATTGAAAAAGTTATAAAGATTTTAACTCAGAAGACTGAAAAATAAAATGAATTCATTTGCTTTTGTGTTTTTATTTGCTTTCATTGTTTAACTTATAAGTAATCATTTCATAATTCCCCCATGGAAAATTTGCGGACACCAATCATGCCAATAACTGGAGAGATCTCCTTTTCTATCAGGATACATTCTACACATATTGTAATAGAATTATTAGGAAAAGAAACAATACATCCTAATGATGAATACACAGAGGAATTGTTGTCATACATACAACAGCGTAAAATCCATCCTATGCTTGATGATATTTTTACTGAACCTGAATGTATTGTCCGTATTATAGATTATAATGCTAATACAGACGAACTTGTTGTTCTTACTCATATTGTTGATGAAAATCTTGAATCCCCGGTTTATTTACAAGAGGATGCCTTCGAAAAACGCAAAATTGAAGATTTTAACGAAAAGAAATTTCATTATATCAAAATGAAGACCCAAAAAATATGGCGCATTGATATTATTAATAAGGCAAAACGCGAAAAGAAAGGGATCATTAATTATTATTACTCTGTAAATGCAAATGAAAAATCTGAAAGACAAATTACAATCCGTACGCTTAGATTGGAAAGTTCTCAGCAAGAAACTATACTTAAAGCTTATAAAAAATCAACACGCTTCTTTATAGCTACAATTATATACCGTAAAGGTGGCGGTGAGTTTTTATATACACGTGACTGTACTTCGATAAATGAAATAAATAAAATTTTCGAAGAAGCTAAGAAGATGACGTATGCTTGTTTTATGGACAGTATCGTAAAAGAGGAAAATTTAAATTTGGACATAGCTAATGATATAAAAAAGATACATAGTCAACGGCTGAGTATGAAAAAACATAAAAAAATGTATAATAGACAAAATAGCGATTTCAGATTACCAATACCAAAAATGGAGCGGAATGAGCCACTACTTTTTGAGGGTAACCATAATCGTCGTTATCAGATGCCAGGATTTATTAATAATAGAAAAGGAATTAGTGGTTATATACCATATTTAAATAGCAATAGAAATTATATAATAAGTCAAGATAGATGTGAAGAAATACCGAATAAAAGTAAGGAGTCTGAAAAAGATGCTTATACAAGCGTAAAATATCATTCGAATCAAATAGCAAGTGATAAGCAAAGCTTTGATGAAAGAGTCAACAGAGAAGTAAAACAAAAAGAAAAAAATATCAGCAGCGATGACGATATCGTGTTTGAATTTGTAAATAATAAATTTATCTGATAATTAAAGTAGTATCGTAAATTAGTTAATTGGTGCAATGAGAATTGTTAATCAGTTTATATAAATAAAAAGATTTAATTTTTTAAATTAGCATATTATAATATCATCTAATTCAATTTTATCGTTCGAAACAACGTTAAACTAGGATGGGAACATACCAGTAGTTTTGGGTGTCATAAGCTGCTGGACAAGTATAAACTTGGAATTCAAATCTAAAAGCTGTCTATCCATGTGTGTGTTTTGTAAATGGCCAACTTACCAAAATTTTTCAATCTTTCACAGAGGTGAAAGTTTTAGAGGTCATTAAAAAGCCATTAAGTTAGACACATGATGGCATTGGTTAATGCAACCATTGATACCTCACAAAAATATCTTTAGCTCTATCTAGATCAAAGGAGGCGCAACTGAAGAAACAAACGAATATGAAAACATAAAAACAGACCCTGCGCCTATATTAAACCAAGGCAGCGTGCAGACATTCCGCTTATATTTGAATGTCTGCAGTAGGAGGACACCGGACAAGTCAACTAAACGGCTTCATATGGACATATACAAGTGACACTAGGATGATAAAAACGTATATTTGCTGCAAAAAATATCAGGCTACAATTACTCTGTCTTGCTTGAAAAGTTGATTCGGCTACTAAAGACAGCATGGGCTGTGGCTAACAGTGGTATGATTACCTAAGAGAAAAAGTTCATCTTATTTAAACAGTTGTTGCACTGGGTCAAGTATTTTATTCCATATATGAAAGAGCTTTTATGATATAGCCAAGGAATCATAAATACGATAGATTACGTTCAAATAAAGCGATAGTTTTCTTAATTAATTTTTTGATAAAAAACTAATACATATTTTTATTTATTATTTCAAATTGACATGTGTTTGATTTTTTCTTATACTTAAGATAACATTAATTAATTCGCTTTATTTGTTTATCTTCTTTTCTCGAATGGTATGCTTTCGAATGTTCTTTTTAAAACTAACAATCGACTTCTTGCTTTACCCTTTAATTATACCAAACTTATGTTACAGTAATTATTGTAAATTTTCATTACAAAATCATACCTTGTCATTGCATATAAGTTATTATCGACTTTACTTATATAAGAAAGTGATTACTTGTTAGTAATATATCATATTTTATAAATTTTTCATTTTTTATTCAAGCTTAATATAATTTATATTTATAATATTGATTTTCATCAGAGCCATTTCCTTTTATCATACACAAATAAATTTGGCATATTATAATTTCTTTAAATATGTTTATTTTTATATCTGTTAGAATTTTAACATTTTGATTGGCTGTAATTTTTATACCATATTTATTGCATAGACTTAAATGAAATATTTAACAACATCATTCTGTTTCAGTTAATATTTTGTAATGAGAACGTTGTATTATTTTTACTTTACAAATTTTTCTAAAAAAGTAATATAATTCTTCATTTGTAGAAATAATTTTCATTTGCTACCTCAGAGTTGAATTTTAATATTTATAAGTTTATATTTGTATACTCTAATTAATTTTTTATGGTATTGCTTTCCTTTCATATCAATTAATAGAGATTTTATATGTGTTTCTAATAATCAATTTCGATTAAAGATATATCATTTAACTTATATTTTAATGATAAATACTCATAAATAAGTACTAAACGTAATAAATTTTCACATTTAATTAAAGAATGATTCATCTTGGAGATTTCACTATATCTCACTAAATTTTTATTAAAACCTATAAGCATTTGCTTACTATTACAATATCACGTTATACCCTATCCAATTTTTATTGCTAAATACGACCATTCTTTACACGCAGACTATTAATAAACTTAATAATTCATAAAAACTTTTCTAATTTCAAATCAAATTCATAAAAATTGTACGGTTAAGTTGTAATATACCTATATCATATTAATTGCATATTTGTTAATTTATTTAATAAGTTTCTTAGCATTCAAGTTCGTTCGATAACTATTTTTGTTTTATTTATTATTTCATTTTTATTTTTGTGATTTAATATTTCGACATTACAATTTGAAATGAATATTAATTGAATACATTATTACTCAGTAACTATTATATACAGAAAATGACTAGCTAAGATTAAGGTAAACGACAAAATTAAACAAAGTATTAGTAAATAATCTTAAGTAGAACATGTTTTTTCATAATAAAAAGAAGAAAGAAGTATATTTATTTGTTCTCGAAATAACGAGTTCGGATAATATATAACAAGTTTAACTTGATGAATT
The DNA here is from genome assembly GCA_014805555.1 of Astathelohania contejeani. Taxonomy (NCBI): domain Eukaryota; kingdom Fungi; phylum Microsporidia; family Astathelohaniidae; genus Astathelohania; species Astathelohania contejeani. Next base: position 7,936 of record SBIQ01000138.1, on the reverse strand, counting down.
TATGATAAAGAATATTTTAGATAACGATACTTGTATGATATAGAAATGCAAAGAAACTACTACTATATCATATTTTATGACATGAGAGGATATGGCGATGCGATACCATTAAAAGTACTTGAAACGACTGGAAATGTCTATTAGCATTGAATTATGTGTTCAGTGTTGACTATTGATGAAAAACTCGAGAAGTATCTTCCTAGATTATTGCAAAGAAAATATATGTGATGAAAATAGAGAAAGAATTATTCTACCAAAAATAATAAAGACGGCTTAAATTTGTTTGATAGAAACTACTAATAATGTTGAAACTAATTAGACAAAATAACTTTTGCTTTTGGATAATAAATAATTAAATAATGATAGAGTTTTTATTTTTTATTATATGTTTCCTTTTGTATAATTTCGTACTATAAGAAACTATTTTTATTTGCATCTATAAGTCTCTCTACCACTACCTCAATTACATATATTCTCTAATATCATGAAGATATAGCTTCAGGTTTCATTTTAGTACTAATTGCCATATATTTATTATATTTAATTAAAAAGTCAGTGTTATGTTATTCTTTGTTTTTCTGTTCCATAACATCTATTTAGCATCCAGTGTCACTAGTTGTATCGAATCTTTTCACACTATTTTGACTCGATCTCTTCGTCCATATTATTCTCAGTTCTTCTTCTATACTCAAGTTTAATAGTTTCTAGTATCTTTATTAATACGGCTAATTGTATATACGCCTCGGTTGTATGAGCTATACTAAGTTCTTATAAAGATCTTGTGCGGTACTTGGATACCATCATTCACCATGTAATAAGATAAGATATGATTTTAGTTTTTGGTTAGCCTTATTTTTTGATAGTATTTCGCATTTCCTCTTCTTCTCCGTTTTAAGATTCTAAGATTAATTTGGCTGTTATACCTATTTCAAAAAAAATTATTTCCTTCTCCTTCTTATTATAAATAAATATGCCGGTCATATTGTTTTTTGTTAAAATACTAGTCTTTATCCTCGTATCAACCCGAATTTTGACTCTTTCTTTTTCCATAGCCTTCTGGATTGAGTGAGATTGTAATTTTTTTTTTTAATTTTTTAAACCCGAATTTATTTATTAATAAGAGGTGAATACACTTAAATACCTCATTGTATTTTTATGTATAGTAATAGCCATAAATTTGATTAGAACCTGTTGTTAGATAGTCGATCGATTTTTTGGCTATACCATAATGTTTGAATTGTAAAACACTATATTTTCTACAAATATTTTTATCTTAGATATAGCAATAAATTGTTTTAACGCGATGATCAATAGTTTCATGTTTGATCTAAGTATAAAAATCTCAAAAATTATCAGCTTGTTCGGCAGGCCCTATATAATTTTTATAAAACTTTTTTTTATTAATTTCTTCATACAGTAGCTTACACTAAACATTTAAAAGACTCATGGGAGTAACAGATGCTAGAGAAGATTTAGACTGAGATATTAATGTATCATAAAAAAGTAAGTTTTATTTTGCTCTTCAACTTTTCGGATCAGTGCAAATTTTGAAGAAATATTTATGTATTTTTAGCATGTCTAATAATAAAGGAGCATGCACTTATTTATCATTTCTACGGAATAAAAAACATCTTCCTATTCCTCTTTGAATAATATATAATTTTATTTGCACCCAAACTTGGATTAAACTTATTAAGTTATAAAAATTAAGCAATAACTAATAAATACAAAAAAATACTTAAGGATCATATATTATTATTTATTTTAATAATATTTATGATATATTAATCATTTTTAGCATGTTCTTCGCTTATTTTCGAAATATAAATAAAAAATGGAAGGCATCCTATGATAACGACAAATACTGTGTAAACAATGAATCGCCACACAAAATCTGCTAATCCGAAATACAAATTCTCCACTTCAACAAATACGCAAAGCTTATCGCTTTCAGGTTTTCGGATATATACAGAAAAATCTTTCATTACATAATTTCCTTTTGATTCCTGTATTAACTTATAAACATAGTAACCGGGAAAAGAAATTTTAACAGAAGTATTTTCTGGAAGTGTATGTGATTCGATAATCTTATCATTTATTTTAAGTGTTTTAAATTCCTTTTTGCTAATCTGAATGTTGTCACAGAGAATAAAAAGAAAAAAGAAAAAAATAATCATAAGGGATATTATTAACAATAATAAAAATATTAGATTTATCTATATTGAGCAAGTATTAAAAAGAATTTTTAGATATATAATTGTTTATTAAAATAATGTATAATAAATTTATATGAGATCTGTTTAAAATAAATCATTCGAAATAGTATTAAATAAAGGCATAGAATTTTAAGTAACTTCGGATGATGGATGCTGCATGAAATTTAGAATTTATATTAAAAGTTGTATATTAATTTGTATGATGGTCAATTAGCCATTTTATTTACCATTTTAAAAAGAGAGTTTAGAAGTAAGTCAGCATGTTATGGTGTTACAAATATATAATGTTTTTTAATACATCCATTGTTAGTCAATTAATTAGATTAAACAAATTAAGCTATATTTAGAGTAAAAAAGGCGCATCTGGAATTAAAAGGAATATAATGTTATTAAAACAGATCTTATGCATGAATTAAGTTAAGAAAACACACAGTGATATCGTATGTATTTAAAATATTTACAGTAAAGGGATTCTCGGCACCATAGCTACATATATATTAACACTAGGAGATAAAAGCGTTCTGAATTGCTTGCATGACATAACTAGCATCAATAAACAGTATCACGAGTATCAGAGGGGAAATGATGGCTAAATATGAAACAGTCACTATAAGTTTAAAATTCAGACAGATTATTCTAAATAAAAAAGAATCGTTTCTAAGATATAAGCAAGGAATAATCAAATTAAGATAAATTTTATTTAAATAATGTATTATTTTTCATATAATTAGCATAGTATAAAAAGAATTGGGATAAGATCGAAGGAAAATATAAAATCAAAAAAAAATTAACAGTCATAAATAAATGCATAAAATAATTAAAAAAAAATAAAACGAAAGAAAAAAACAAACTAAATTTATGATGAAATTAAATAAAATAAATTAATATTCGACTTCAGTATTTTATTTCTAAAGTGTTTCTTTTTTAAGATCTTTGCTTAGATCAACTTTATCCTCCCCTCTTTCTTTTATAAATTCAATTAGCTCCTTTAGGGATCTATCTCTACGATCATAAGCTATCTTTTTCTTACTTCTTGCTTGTACCAAGTATATTGTAGGATAGGCACGAATATCCCATTCAGGCATATCATTAACGCTCATGTCAATTAACCCGACAAGGACTTTTCCGTTTGCAAGTTGCCCAAGCTCTTCAATCACTGGCTTTAGTTTTATACACCACATACAATGCGGTGAATGGAAAACCAACAAAGCATCCTTGTTATTTTCTTCTACCATTTTTTTATAAGTATTTCGCACTATTATTTTAGCACCTCTTTTATCATTATCTGTTGGTATAGGCCCAGATGCATAGTATGGCTCTATGGTTTTATCGATATATCCCGATAAAAATCTAGATAGCTTTTCCCTTGTTAAATTTATTTCTTTAAATTTTTTACGCATTGTAATATTAACAATGCAAGGAAGATCAGTTTTTTCTGATATTCCAAATGAAGCAAGTGCATTGCGTTCGGGGTCAAAGCGCACAAGAGCCAATTTCACTTTATATCTAAAATCAATTGCTGGCTGCAAAAATTCTTTTTTAGCATGATTATAATCTTTGAAGAAAATATAAAGCACAGGAAGTGTAGAATTTTGATAATAGCTAACATTTGATTCTTTAATTTCATCAAGAATAGGAGACGCAATAGTATTAACTATGGATCTTATATCTCCAGAAATAGGATATTTATATGTCACTCTATACTCTGCATTATATCCATATATTCCAGGAAATGGAATTTCATATTTCTTTGCCAAATAAGTATCACTGGATATAAAGAAGTTTATTTCTTTAGGAATTTCATCTTCTTCTATTTCTGATAATAAATCATCTGAGACAAATAATATAACTGTACTCCTTCTAAGACCCTGCATTTCCCCTGTAGGTGGTGGATACTTGTTAAGAAGTGTTACTATTTTTGAAAAATTGTTCTTTTTTTTAATAACTATTTCTCGTCCATTATTTTCTATTTTAGTGTTATCTTCTTCAGATTTTCTAAAAATTGCAGAAATATTCATATCGTTTATCATCTCCTTATACTTTTCAGGATGATTAGTGTATACTATTATATTTTTTTCAAATAATGAATTTGCCAATATAAAATTTAGAATTATCGATAAAAGTTTGCTCATTTGTTTATGTTTGTTTTAATGTATTTATTAGAATTTATTTGATTAATTAAAATGTTTCATGCAAACTTAGAAAGGTTATTATAATAAATATTAATTGTTAAAGAATTACTTAAACTAAAATGATAACTTACTAATAAAATTGGTAACACAAATATATTAAAATTTATCACTCAAAATATAAAGTAATATTTATTCTTGTAGATGTCAATTCTTTGTTTCTATCAAAAGTAAGTTTTAAATCAATTAAATAACATTTAGTTCTGCCATCTGTTTTAGTAAGTCATAAATACATCAGAAACTTTATAATAGAAAGAAACATAGCTGAAAATAACAAAAAAAATTATTATATAGCTAAGCTTGTGCAAAAATAAAAAAATTCGATAGACGTTCTGATATGTCTAAAATATATTTTATGAATTCATGTTAAATATTTAAATGATAAATCCATTTTACTTGAGGACTATTTATAAAGATAAACTTTATTTTGTATTGCTTATAAAAATAAATCTACACCAATCACATGAATGAATTTCTGAGAGGATATATGTTGCAATGAAACAATTGCTTGTATGTAAAAGAAATGTTTATTTTAAATATATACTGATTTTCTAAATTTATGTCAAAGAAATGACGAATATTACAATTTTCATTTAGAAATGATGAATTAGCTTAATAATGATTATCTTAATTTATTATATAATATTTAACAAAAAAAGAGCTCAGGATTACACCCCAAATAGAAACATATATCCAATCAACTGTGCTTAAAAATACGCTCGAAACCATTTCTCTGGAGCACGAAGAAGTATTGAGGATGGATTGGAAGCGATGGATGTTGTTGAGAAAGCAGTCGACGCTCTAATGAAAGCTAGCGGAACTGGATGTCTACCACAGGTCAAAGGAAAATAATATCAAAAGTAATACTATTAAATACAACCCCCATTTAAATAAAACTAAAAAATATTTAACAAAATATTTATTTATTCTTATATAAATCATCGAAATTATATTGAACATATATCATAGAATTATAAACTTTATTTAAATAAATTTTTTTACAATTAAATGATTCCTTATTAAAACTTTCTGTTTATATTTGACTTTCAAGTCATGAAATGACTATATCTGAATTGAAAAAAAATATAAGATACTAATAATACCTAATTCGAAGTCTTATAAATAATATAAGCAATCTAAATTACCTGCTACCCGGTGTACTCTTAGTATCAAATTATAACACTTTTTCTATCATGGCGTAAATACCTATGCGGTTATCTACTTAAATAAATATATGCAGATGTTTCAATCATAAGTGGTATGTATATTAATTGCCTTAAGCATTGGGCTATTTTTATATTAGCAATACCTTTTATTTTCTAGGATTTAGCTCACTATTTTTTATATAAAAAATCAATGTTAGATGAATATAAATGTTTTAAACTCAATGGCTTTTCAACTGATTTCTAAAAATTTTGTCACCGAAAAAACGAATGAAATAAATATATAATGTATATATATTTTTCTAGCAATATCTGACACCAATTTGTAATAAGCTTCTCTCTTGGCTACATACCATTTAGATATCTAAATTCAATATATATTAATATGTCTCTACTGTATTGATAATTATCAACAGTTTTATTATACTTTAAGGTTCTACTTAATCTAACTGCATTACTAAAATTATATATTTCTTATTTAATTCCTCTTGTATTTTATCACATAATATAAAGCTTTAATGCATCTATAACATATTTCTTCTATATATGTTATATATAGAAAAAGATAGTATTAACACACATTTATAGTATTTTTTAATGTATATTTACTTATTGTTAATTTTTAATAAAATTACTTTTTTTAGTATATTTAGCAGAAAGCTTCTATAATATACAATTAACATTAAAATACACTTTATAGAACATTTCTTATTTGATATACTCCGCACATATATACTCTATTATTTTTATATGGTATAATAAATACAAATTCCTAGACTAGTTAACTATTTCTTAATTTGTCAGTTTTTGGATGTAAAGATATCCCTTTCTAAGTTTCAAATAAAAACATCTTTTTATATGAAACTTAGAATAGGATATATAACCAAAATACAGAGCACTGCCCAGCTTATCATTTAATTAGTTTAAAGCTTTTATAAAAATAAAAATATCATATTTTAATTGCGTTTCTATTTAATTTAAAATGTCTAATATGAAAGAGCTGCAATCGTGTCGAAATCGGAATAATAACTGTTATTTTAGTTAAAAATATTCGATCGGATGTATTTGATAAGAGCTTAAATAAAAAATCCGGGTTGTGGTTAAAGTAACGAGTCAAGACAAATTTCAAGTTAGTTGAGACGGAAAAGAAAATATAGTATTATGGCTAATGAGCTCGGGTATTTTATAATGTTAAAACCAAAATTAAAATTTATGTTATTTTATGGGATGTGATTGTAACTTTAACAAAGGTTGATCAAAAGAGTTTAGTATTATATCATTTATAAATATATTCAATTCATCGTATTAAAGAAAACCTAGAAGCCATCTTTTTGGAGTTTAGGATACCATTGACGATGTCATAGAAAAATAATAGAACTAAAGAAGTGATAAAGAGGTTAGGGTATAGTAGAGCTGACGGATACATTCCCCATAGAAGAAACGAAACGAGACAAATTAATAACAATAACCCTTATATATATAAATAAATTCAAATAGCAGTTAGACATTTATAAAAGTCAGATAAAAAAACCAATCTTATATATTATTCTATTAAATTTTGTGTTCATGTTTAACTAGAATGAAAGTCTATTTACATTTATAGATTTGAAAAGACATATGTGTAATTTACAATTGAATCAAAAAAATTAGCTTATATACGATTTTTGTATAATTCAATAAAATTTTTCATCTAAGGCAAAGAAAAGAAGCTTATTGATTATACACATTTATTATATACATTGCAGACCGAAAATTTTCTTTACTATCCTAACATCCAATCAAAAAAAAGATGTATTATAGATCACAATAGCATATGATTTAGTTTAAATAGAAATAAAGAAATGTAAAGTATAACTTCCATTCATGCAATATGTAAAATTGATTTCACTGCATTATATAAATTCTCTTTTAAAATGATAAAAGTAAAATGTCTACAACAAAATTAATATAAACTATATAAAGCTATAATAACAATTTAAATATCCAAAGTTTATATTACTACTCTTTTAAAATGATAAAATTTCATAAAGTTATAATAACAACTTAAATATCTAAAATGTTTGCCAGTATTTATTTAGTTAACATTTCAAACCAGCTATGCAATTTAATAAAAACTCGTAGAATTAAAAAAATAATTGAACTGTAAATTATTTTATTTAAATATTTTCTTTACTTTTAACATATGAATTATACAATTTCAAAGATAAATCCATATAATTCGTAAATCCGGAATTCATACACTGAAGAAATCCTTTGATGTCAGGATTGATATCCTCAAATACAGATATTTCATCTTTATCAATATCTTCCATTTTGCAAATTTTCGCATTTATCTGTTTAGCCAATGCAATCCCTTTCATATAATCAT
>SBIQ01000137.1:12285-22816 GCA_014805555.1 Astathelohania contejeani | reverse complement strand
GCCTTCGGGTATAATCATGGCCAAGTATTCGATCACATCCTGTTGCTAGGTGATCGATAGTTTTTTTTTGCCTGGCCACAATGCTGGCATGAAGGAGCGGTTTCTCCCCAGAAAACATTTCTGTCTTTGATGTAACAATATAGCGCTTCAGCACGTGGGTTATTATTCACATGTGTCATCCAAGTGGAAGTGTCTTTTAAATTAATATGCTCATTTAAGCGCGCTCTATACAGCTTCTCATGTAGTTTTTTATTATTAATCTTGCCGTATAAATAGTCACGCTGAGCATTTACAACACTCTTTACAGAAACGTCTTCCAGAGAGTATCACTAACTGAGATGATGTTTGATGAGAGACAAATGTGTTTTTTCTTGCTTCTCAACTTTTAGGATCGCTGCTCTTCTGGATGATGTATTTTTGTATTTCTCCAGCGTTTCCCAAAGTTCGAGGAGCATACATTCGCTCTTCATTTCTACACTATGAAGACCTCTCCCCATTTCTTTTCGTGGGAGATAAAGTCTTTCTTTCTTTACACCCAGGCTTGAGATGCACGTTGTGCTTTATTAAGGAAAGGCGTACTTCCTGATCAATCGCAGCAAAATCAGCAGGTTCAAGGTGTTGAAGCCCAATATGATAATTAATAAGAGAGATAGCATGCTCATTGATTGCTTTAAATAAATTTTTTGCGTTAACATTTGAATTGCATAGCCTATATACTATCATAATTATTTTCCTTTTCACCTTCTCAAACGACTTACTTGCAATATCACTGCCTCTATTCTCTACAATTCCTAGGTATTTATAAACACCTGCATCATTGAGTAGACGTGCTGTTTCTTCACAGAGAGGGTCGTTCGTTGCAGACTTATCGCGGTTGATTTCTAGTCCAATTGCACTGAAGAAAGACTCAGCTTCCTCAATCATGCCACCCATTACGATGCTGTCTTTGGAGAGGTGTTTGAGATCGTCTATGAAGAGAAGGTGATTAGTAGCATGCGATTCTTCTTCTGCATGCACTACCACCCTTGGGTATCTTTCATTGAGCCTACGGTTCAACGGATCGATACATAAGACGAAAAGAAGTGGACTGAAGCTATCGCCTTGTAGTATACCTCTCTCAACTTTCTTCGAGAAGATCGTTTAAAGACCAGCTTTAACCTCCAGGTTCCACTTGGAGATAATCTCTTTAAGGAAACATCTAATCCATTTCGGCAAACCTAGTTTGGATATACATGCACTAAATACTCATGGTCGAGATAATCAAATTCTTTTCTAACATTTATCCACGTCGCCTTAAATGAATGACCATATTCCCTATTGATGGCGAGATTTAGCATATCCTGTTATTTTGCTCCTTGGACTCTTTTAACCGTGCCCAACTGGTTTTCCGCAAGTAACCCTCTGCGCTCAACCTCTAGATACATAACCTTGTTCACACACTTAGTAGTGAGCTTGTAAAGGTTAGACATGCAGGTTATTGTCCTGAAGTCACTGCCTTTACTAGAAGTATTTTTGTGGATTAAATAAGTAATCCCACGGTAAAACCACTCGTCTTGTGCCTTCCCTTCTATGCAAATATCTTTTATTATTTCATATAGGTGCTTGTGCACCGATGATATATGCTTAATAAAGAAATTGAAGATACCATCAACACCAGCAGCTTTCCAATTAGCCAAGTGTTTGATGATATACTCAAATTCTTTGAAGGTTGGGAAAGTGGATGTGTGCTCAGATTCGGGCAAGTATTCGACTAAATACTTTTCATAATTTTTATTGTCACATTGGGTTTTACCACATTATGTACCAATATTCTTTTATCTTTTCCACGTACACTCCGTGTACCATTTAAGCTTCCTCCGATAGCCTCCGATAGAACCTTCCCCTATATAGTTCGAAACATTGTTTTTCATGCCTTCACTCTTTGCATTTGGCGTACATCTCTAATTTCTTACTATATATCCTGATCGATTCTTTTAAGGAAACAATAGCTTCCGTTAGGTCATGATGTTTTTCAAAAGTTAAATTTAATTTTCTCATTATCCTCTTGGCTTCTATTGTTTCAGTGCCGGAAAGTTTGCTCCTGTCCTTCGCCTTATTTAAGAGCGCGATAGAGCTGCTTAAGGTACTTATTTTATTATTTATGTTTTCGTACCATGGAGATTTCGGCTTTAGCTTGATGGAGGTCGCCTCTTGTTAACACCACTGCACAGTTTGAAGAATTCTTGCAACATCGCACATGGTTATGGGTGGGTTTGTGACAATGTGTTCTCCTGCTATATGGTTCAAAGCTAAAAGTATATCTTTATTAACCTTTACTTCGGGTATTTTCCGTGTGCCTTTAAACTCTGTTATTGTTGGATTTTATTTTGTTTAGAAATTTAATTTTGAGTTCCTGGTACACAGATGAATCCAGAAGTGAAGTAGGTTGTTGTTCTTGATCTTTAACTTTCCTCCTCTTACCGGTTGGCGACGAGTTATTTATTAGGCTTTCCCGCTTTAATAAGTAAGCCCGTCGCTTAAATTCCTCTTCCCCAATTTTACAAGAGAACTTCTCACAGAAGGAATCCCGAGCATTTTTCCAGCCCCCTCAAGGCATTCTACCAAACCGTTTTCATACTGCTTCAAAAACGTCTCTCGGCCAACTCTCTATTGTCGAATTGACAGAGAGAAGGATTGTTTTTAAGATTGTCATCCGAGAAGCAGATTTGGGCGGCTCGTCAGATTTTTGGTTGCTGGTCGCTTTCACAGGCTCTATTCCTTCCACTGCGTGTTCCGCTTTGAAAAAATTTTTGGTTTTGTGCTACGAAGCCCGACTTTGTGTAAAACCTTCCATTTTTAAAGTATATATAGATTATGTAACATTATAGTACTATTTTCATTGCCATCCCCTTTTATAAAAATAGTCATGTCGCTCATTTATTTGTAATTCGGATTAAATCAAAATTATTTCATATGAGAATTTCAATATTTATTCGTACAAAGAGTATTGATTCGCATTGTTTTCTTATTTTTTCATATGCGTAGTGTATATTTATCGACACTGCTATTTCTAAACTATTGACAATAATCTACTGTTTATGTAATAACCTAATGCTTTGTTTAAATTCAAAAGAAATGTTTTTTAAAATTTATTTTAATAAGATAGATCAGATATTGCGTGCTACTATGGTTAGTGTAACATTTTGTTTTTTTAAGTAATCTATGTTGTATATTTGCCACTGTCTTATCCTAGTTTATATAATAATGTAAAAATTTGGTTTTGACTTTATAAAGTGATCCAAGCTCATTAGCCAAAAGAGCATATTTTTTTTTTATTTCTCTTTTTCGATTAGCTGAATATTATTTTGACTTTTTATGCCAACTTGACTAAAATTATTTCATATAAGCTTTCATTATATATGGTCGATTATATTTGACTATAATCTAGGTTAACATTCCGGTGTTGTTACGGACTTTCATTTTTAATAATATTTCGAACTGAATGGAATTACATACAAACTTAATTGATTCGATATTAATTTAAGTGATATATTTAACAAATAACAATTTTTGTAGTTATGGTAGTATTCATAAAATGCATCAAGTGAATAACGAAGCTTGCGATTAAGAAAATAAAAATATAGTATTAACAATTGTTAACTAGCATACATCTTATCTATCACGCATAAAAAAAGGAAGATATACAATATTTTCTTAAATTATTCCATGATTTCTTTTTGCCCAATAGAAATGATAATGTTTATTAGGGTCTATTACCAAAACAGATCATAAATATGTTATAATTCGTTACTGATTTTTGATCCCGAATTTCATATGTTATTAATTTATGTTATTTTTTATTAAATAATATGGTTACTATTCTAAATTTACTTTTATTTATTATATTGTTAATGCAAGCTGGCGAACGAATTAGGCTTGCTATACAAAGCAAAAACTAAAATAATACCTTATGTTATGACATGGGATGGTGTGGTAACCAAGTATCACAGGAATTATCTAAAAGAATTAAATATAACCCCTACGATAGAGGCATACATCCAATCGACGGTACTAAAGAAAACGCTCGAAACCATATCACTTGAGTACAGAAAAAGCATTGAGGATAGCATAGACGTAAGAGACCGAGTAGAAGATGCTGTGAAAAGATTCGGAGAATCAAGTGCCACTGGATGCCAACCGCAGGCCATCGAAAAGAAAGATAAAGAATAATACATAGCATTAACCCTTAAATAAATGGAAATCATGTTAATGCAAGCTAATTCGAAAATATTAAATTATATAAATACTTAGGGATAGTCTTTAATAAAAGCAGATACATAGTGATGAATTATTTGAAAATGCGAGGCATAAACTGTTAAAAAGGGTTGATAAATTGTGCAATACTAAGCATGATTACAAAAACTTATTTAAACTATTAGTAAGTATAATATCACATTTCTTAAATATCATATTTGCTTCTGACACATAAAAACAATAGAATTTATCACGATTAATCACGTCATACATCAGGCTTTTGTTAAGCATAAGGTCAATCTTAGACTGGTTGTTTGAAAAAGTATTGTCTTCACGCACAAAACTTGGAAGAGGTTACGTAGCATAGGATTTAAGAGTAAGTGAATTCTATATCGACTTTTGGAAACGTTGGAAAAACATAAAAATATTAAATCAAGAAGAGCTGCGATCCTAAAAGATGGAGAAAATACTAAAACACTCCTTCATGTAATTCGATACTACCTAAAATTAAATATATATGATCGATACTTCATCTAACAGTTTCAAGTGTGTACAGCGACAACAATTATATAACCATATAAACAAAAAAACTACATAAAAAGTTTTATGGAAAACGAGTAAATGATATGGTAAGCCCAAAATTTTCTATTTAAATGAAACACAGTTAAATGATATTCGTGCAGAAGCAATTTATTGCTATATCTAAGATAGAAATGTTTCTGCAGTGAAAACTTGTCATTATGCCAACAGTGCATAAAGCAAAAAAATAACAGATCATTTAGTTACCGGGTAAAAAAATGTTTAGTCATGATTATACACGTAAACACATCTTAATTTTTAGATATTTATACCTTTCATGCTAAAGAAATATAGATTTAAGCAATCACGAAAACTGCACTTTTATTTTATTCAAAAATTTGTTAAGAAGTAAAAAGCGGGAATAAGTGTTTACACTTAAATAGGAACTTATTACGGTCATGCACAATTGACCAACTATATATTTATTTGCGATAAAAGCTTAGATGAAATTGGCATAAATAAATAAAAAATTTAGTCGGTTAAGAGACTGAAAAAAATTTTATTTTAGCTAACAAGCTTGGATTACTTCATGTAGCTAAAACCAAAATTATATTTTATTTTATGGTCTGGGATTGAATTGGATAATGACAAAGTTTCACAAAAGTTATTCAAAAAAAGCTTAGCATTCACCGAACATTGAGGAATATGTTTGATCCATCATAAAAACATTAGGGGGCATTTCACTAGAGTTTAGGGGAAGCATTGAGGGATGGTATTGAAATAAACAGTGGGATAGAAGAAGCAATAGAGCAATATAGGAATGGTGGTGTTAATGAATTCCTACCACGCAAAAAAAAAATTAACAATTTTTTATTTGAATAAATATACTGTTTTTATTATACTGCTCAACTCTACAGTTCTACCACAACTATATACGCCTCATCTTATTAGGAATTGGTTGTGTTTTAACTATAAAATCTTATAGTATGTTATCGCTGCTGTTGATATCTGAATTATTAAATAAACGCACTTTTCATTATATTTCTTATTCAACTACATTTGTATTTACATTTCAATATAGGCTTCATTATAATATGTATAAAATGCAATGGTATTATATTATTATCAATATACCTCATATATGCCTATTCCACTGAATATAGAGTCTTATTGCATGTATTTATTAACGCAGCTATCAGCTATTTGTTTTAATTTTTAATTGATGACATAAACGATGAAGGTTAAAATTTCGCTTGTCTTTATAGTGTATTATTTAAAATTACTAACTTTGGATCTAAATAATTTTTTGTAATCTTTAACTCTTTACAAAATATAATTTTAAACAAAAGTTTAGTAACAAAAAATAAATGTAAAATTTTTCTTAATTTTAAACTTTTCTCATAACAGCCATTCCTTATATATTTATTATACATATATTTGTTTTCCCTATAATGCAAAATTTGTGTTGCAACTTGCTTAAGTTTTTGCTTTACTGAATATTAAAATACAGATTTAAATATATAATTTTTAATTGTATCGTCGATTTAAATAGCAAGTATTTAGAGTCGTTTATTTCCTATTTGCATTATTAAAATTCAATCAAGACATTTAAATTATACTGTAATAATAATTTTTTCTACATTGTAGCAGATTTAATTATTTTAAATTATAAAAAATGTTTAAATTGTATGATATTGTTATTTTTTAATATATATTGTAAAACCAAATTAAAGATTTAATAGTTTATTATAACCATCTCAAAATGTTGAGCAATGCTTATTATTAAGGCTAAATGCAATATCTGGCCTACAATCGAATATTTTTTTACAATACTGAATTTTAATAAAATTTAAATTTTTAAAATGAATTAATATGTTATTAGAAATAAGTTCGTAATTTGTGTTTTAAAAAGTATAACACTGTATATTTATATAAAACATGTTTATAAATATGTTTTATCATTATGATGACTTGTGTCATAATTTGTTGATCAGGTTTCATTTTCATTTTAAATATTTCATAGTGTTTACAAATCAATGAACGTATTAATAATATTATTTATATGGAGCAGGGTTAAAGCAGAAATTTTTCCAGATGTAGATTTGAACAAATTATTTCACTTAACCACGTCCGATGCATCTACAATTTCTACAACAAGTTCAATATCACTTCTATCTCCAATTGCATCCATTGCAAGCAACATTACTTTCGATGATTTAATATCGGAAAATAAGGGTAAAGAAGAAAAAATACTACGTGATAATATAGATGATGCAAAACCACCTGCTGTGCAAAGTTGGATATCAAGTATAAATAGAGCGGTTGCAGAAATGTTACCTATTTCGAAAATTGAGAAAAAAGTAGACGATATAAATACAAATGCATCAAGTATACGTACAGCAATAGAAATTGTGCTTAAACCAGAAAATATAGGAACAGATGCTATGAAAAATATTTTGAGCGAGAAACCAGCATCATTAACTTTCCAATCTGGAAGCAAAGTAATCATAACAACATTATTATTAAATGAGGAGACAAAAAATTTAGTTTCGGAATTATTTGGAAAAAACATATTAAATTCATTAGAACCAAATGATACTACAATTTCAAGCACTGTGCCATCCACATTTAAAGAGAAAGATGAAAAAGAAAAACGTAAGGACATCAAATCAAAAAAGATTTATAAAAATAGTAAAAAAGATAATGATAAGCCTAATCCAAATAAAGATGAAGATAATCTTGAAAAAATATTAAGCAATAGCCCTGAACTTGTTAAAGAATTAGAAAATAATACGCATTGGTCTACTATTTCTGGCTATGATGGAAAAGACAAAATTCTTATAAGAATAAAAACCATGGCGGTAATTGATTCAGTTCGTAAAGAATCAGAGATGAAAAATAAGAAAAAAGAAGGGGATATAGAAGTTTTAAATTCCATAAGCGTATCAAATGATAAACTTGTTACTACTTCAAAAGTTACTGGCGATAAATTTAAATCTTTAATATCTGAAGATTTATCAAAGCCGAATACAATAAGCACTACATCAAAATTAAAAGATTTGATTGTATCCAGCAATTCTGATATAAAAACAAAAAAGAAGATAAAAGAAGAAATTGATTCTAATGGAAAACCTTCAAATGCTAAAAAAACATCAGATAAAAAAGACATAATTTATGAATCTAAAAAGGGAAATAATGAAAAGTCAATTGATTCACATAATAAATCAGATGATAGCAAATCATCTTCGAAAGGTATCACATCAAAATCTAAAAAAGATAAAAAGGATATAAGCACGAAATCTTCCACTATTAGTGAATCGTATCCTATTAAACTTGAATCCTCAACATCACAAATAATTACTTCATCTAAAGATGCAGAAAAAACAAAAACTTCTGCAAGTAGCAAAAAATCAAAAACTTTCACAATTTCAGAAAATTCTACCACATCAAAAGATATTACATCAAAATCCTCTATTACTAGTGAATCGTATAGTACCGAAATAAAATCTATAACATCATCGACAATTAGCACATCTAAAGACGAAGAAAAATCCATATCTTCAAAAGATATTGCGTCAAAATCCAAAAAAGATAAAAAGAATTCAAGTAGTAAATCTTATACTACTAGTGAAGTATACAGTACAAAAATTAAATCTTCAATATTTCCAATAGTAAGTACATCCAAACAGGAAGAAAAATCAAAAACATCTACGACCACCAAAAAATCCAAAGCTTCGGAAAAATATTTATCATCGAAAGAAATTATATCAGAATCTAAAAAAGATAAAAAAAGTACGAACATTAAATCTTCTAGTACTAGTGAATCATATAGCATGGAAATCAAATCTTCACTAAAACCAATAGTTAGTACATCCAAGAATGAAGAAAAATCTATTTCATCAAAAGAAGGCACATCAAAATCTACAAAAGATAAAAGAAATTTAAGTATAAAATCTTCTGCTATAAGTGAAATATACAGTACAAAAATCAAATCTTCAATATCCCCAATAATCAATGTATCTTTAGATAAAGAAAAATCAACTATCGCTACAATCACTGAAAAAATAAAACCTTCGTCGGTTTCAGAAAAATCTATTTCATTAACAGAAAGTACCTCAGAATCAAAAAAATATAAAAGTTTACAAAGTAATAGCTTAACAAAAACTGTGAGTACCGAAACTTCCTATAAACCTAGTATTACAGCGAAAAAACAGTCAGAATTAGACACAAATTCTAAGAATATATCTTCATTAACCATGAAAAAAGATAGTACAAGTACAACTATAGTCAGCTCAAAGGAAATTATAGATATAAAGAATTCTTCGACAGAAAAATCGGATAAAACCGATAAATTATTTTCTACGACTACTAAAAGCAAAATATATAATATCTTTGATTTACAAACAAACAAGTCTTTATATACATCTAGTACAATAGGAATTTCCCAATCATCAAAATCCCACGACGCTACAAAAATACTTCAAAATGTCTTATTTGGAAATAAAACAATGGAAGTAATAACCTCGCCATCCACCCTTTCTGAAAATAAAATTACATCAGAATCAATGAAAACTACATCAAGTATCACAACAACAATGTCATCAATAAATAAGATGTCCGATCTCGTTAAATTATTAGAGAACATACCTAAAAAAAGGTTTTCTGAAAAAAGTGTTTCTTTATCCAAAAAATTTGAGGATTTCGACGATGGAAAAACATTATTCGTTACTGGAGATTTTAAGGCAGGTATTAAAAATGGAAATCTATCTCAGTCAGATAAAAAAAATTATAAATTTTGGGGATTTGTCGCTTCATCGACAGATAATTCAGATTTAGAAGAATAAATTATATTTTATTAATTTTTTTTACAGATTTAAATACCTTTCTATCAAAATAAAATAAAAAATAAATTTCTTCAAAATGTTTTTAATATTACAGACAAAACCATTTAATTTATACAAATCTATTATCGATTTATTAGATATTTCACTTTTCTTTACTTGTTTATATGAACAATGCCTTTATTCTTATTAATAAATCAAAGTACAAACTTTTTATATTATGTAATATGAATTTATTTTCGGATCCTCTTATATTTTCTAAATTTATTTTAAATACTCATACGATTAACCAAATATATTCTTTGAGCTGATTAGTTATACTGAACACTTTTACCAAAAATTTTTTGTGTTTAAAAACTATATCATTGCACATCACAGCAAAAATATTCTTCTTGTTTTAGTTTTTATAATAACGAGAATTTTTTTAATAACATGATTTCTTTATTTAAACGAAATCCTTCACGATTTATGATCGCTTGGCTATACCATAAAGGCTCTTTTTATATATGGAATGCAATTATTAACCCAGTGCAGCAACTGTCTCAAATGAGACAATCTTTTCCCTTTAGGCACCCATACCGCTGTTAGTCGAAGCCCATACCGTCTATCGGAGCCGGATCGACCTTGCAAGCAAGGCATAATACCTGTAGCCCCGTACTTTTGGCATCAGACCAGGGCACTTTTATCATCCTAGTGTCACTCGTAAGCGTCCATATAGAGCCGTGCAGCTGACTTACCCGGAGTCCCCCTACTGCAGACATTCCAATATAAGCGTACCGTCTGTGTGTTGCCTTGGCTTAATCTAAACGCGGGGTCTGTTTTTATATTTCTATATTCATTGTTTTTTCAGATGCGCCTCCTTTGCTCTAGATAGAGCTCAGGATATTTTCGTGAGCTGTCAATTTGGTAATGGGTGCATTAACCAAATGCATATATGC
>SBIQ01000137.1:0-12185 GCA_014805555.1 Astathelohania contejeani | reverse complement strand
GGGTCTGTTTTTATATTTCTATATTCATTGTTTTTTCAGATGCGCCTCCTTTGCTCTAGATAGAGCTCAGGATATTTTCGTGAGCTGTCAATTTGGTAATGGGTGCATTAACCAAATGCATATATGCGTGAAACTTGATGGCTTTTAAACAAACCTCTAAAACCCCCACATCTGAAAAGGAATGAATAAAATTGGTAAGTCGGCCATCTACAAAACACACACATATGGATAGACAGTTTTGGACTTGAATTCTAAATTTGCACTTGTCCAGAGGCTTCTGGCATTAAAAACTACTAGTAAATTCTCGTCCTATTTTAACGTCATTTAGAACGAATTGACATAAAAATTTTATTTTTATTGTAATTTTTTATATCCTTGTGTCTGCCCGAATTATAATTTTTTATTTTTAATTACTTTTTGTATTAACGAGCATAGATTATTTTTTTTGCAAAATTTCGCAGAGCATGCGCTACTTCATTTTAAAAATGAGTATCTAACGATTTTAAGGCTGCATGAATTGATACGAAAAAATATATTTATCTTGAAATTTTGAAATGGCTGCTATTCAGGTTAGGTTTACCAAAATAAATACTAAGCTTTATTACAGATAGTATTTCAGATATAAATTAAAAGTCGCTATTTCAATTTTGTAGATAGAAAATGATTTGTCGCATTTTTTAAAGTGATTGACTTATTTCTTTTCTATTTTTCTTCTATATATACACTTTAGGGCAAAAGATTATAAGTGATTTCCCAAGTTGGTAATACATGATATAAAATTTTTACATCCCGTAAATTACTTTTTGTTTATAGATTATTTTAATGTTATCATCTTAAAAATAACCTGATATTTTTTTAATGAGAGAATCAATTCGTAAAAATAAGAACTTATTATTTGTGAATGCTTCATTATATAAATATCTCAGTATTATTAAGAACAAGGTGAAAATATAGATTAGAAGCATATGAGAAAGTTATAAGAGAGCTATAATTATAAATAAATCGGTTGTGTGATAAAACTTAAATGCGAAAAAATATTCGAAAATATTAACGAACACGCCATTTTTCTTATCAATATTACATTGGGTTAGAACACATGGAACTAACTAACTTTATTATAATTGATTTAACATCCGTAAAGTTCGAGTTTTACATCTCAAACATGTGTGCAAAAAGAAGTTTCACCTTCATCAATAATAATAAGAAGACATCTCTATTGTTATATTATAAAAAGTGAGTGTATGATTTTACATCTTTAAGAAACGTTGAATAAATAAAAAAATTTGTCAATACGAGTATAGATTCGAAAAGTTGAAGCGCTTTATAATAATATTACATTCAATTCATCAACTTTATACAAAATGTCTTTCCGAAGAGTCTGCTTAAAAATGTAGCAAAGTTTAGTATATAACGAAATTAATACAATATCACTACATATAAATTCAATAAGAGTTTGATTTAATGCGCTTATTAGCTGGAAAAAACTCTTGTACGGGAATAAAATACAAAAACAATATTATCGTGTTGGAGCAATATATCGCTATATCCACTAGCAAAAATTTACATAAAGAATGCGCATCTCATTACCAGAACTATAATACATACAAAAAGATTATTGTTCACATAACAACAGGCTATAAGTAAATTTTCGGCCATAGTCGCACTTGTAGGAATGATGAGGTACCCAAGTTTTAACTTACTATTAATTTGTAAATACGACTTCAAAAAATTAAATACATTCAATTCAAGATATTATGGAAAATAAAGGAGCTGAATTGTTAAATATTGGATAAGAATCTATCATAACAAAATGATAAACGACTTAATATTTTTTATGACAAAAAGAAGAATGATATTATTTTAATCAAGATCTAATATTCAGTTAAGATATTTTTTTAATTGTAGAAACGAAGAAAAAAATTTAAAATTTGCCACTGCTTATTATAATTAAATTAAAACAATACTAAATGTTATAAAGTCAGAAGGAGATGTAACCAAACATCAAAATTTTTATTTTTAAGATTAAATATAACCTTATGATGTAAAAACTATATCTAATTAAACGTTTAAGAAAAATTGTTATTGCGATTTTCCAAAATATAGATGAAGTATCAATGACGAAATAAATGTTAAAGATTTAACCGAGAAGTAAAAAATGCTTGAAAAATCAAGTGGAAATGACTGCCAAATGCTGTTTACTAAACAAGAATAGAGCTAATATTGAAAACATCAAATTTTTTATTAAATAAATAGCAATCGAAAAAATATCTAACATATTGAAAAGTTCTACTTTGCCGCAATCATACACCTTCGTATTCTTCGATAATAAACAATGCGATATGTGTGATGTTATTACTACGGCCAATATTATTAATTCAATGGATAATGTTATTTATACTTTAGCTAACAATTTAAGTAAATCTAAATCTATTATTACTGTTGCTTTATGTTAACTTATTGATGCATACAAATAACCTTGAGGTGCAATCCTTAAAAAAAATTTTTATCGATACAATCTATACATATCTGATGGTTGAAAACAATATGTTACAGCGTACATGACTTATCGCGTACATCAATTTTTTTTATTAACAAATTTTAAATATGAATTAAATCTACAGATAATTGTTAAAACAAAACGGGCTAAGAATTTCTAGTTTTTGTGATCCACACTATAAATTTTTGATATCAATATATCATTTGGCAGTACATTTTTAATATAGCAGAGTTTTAAGATACGAAATATTATTATTCAACAAACATGTTATCATATAATAAAAATATATTGCAATAAAAATAAAATGATTAAATACTACTGTAATTTTCCCCATTTTTAGACTCTTTTTTATTTAAACGCAATAATATTTTTAATGTTTTGTATTTCCATATCTCACTCCATCGATAAATATTGGGTTAATAGGATATATTGTGTGTAAATTTAATTTCTAAATATTTGTTTGTTTAATTAAGATAAGAAATTAAAAAATATAAAGAACAGTTTTATTATTAAAAAATGGCGAAGTATTTATAAAAAGTGCATTTTGAAAATCTTATGGCATGCTGATTAAAAATATTTAATTATTAACCTTAGTTTACAGTTCGTTATTCTTTTTATATATACTATCTCTAAAAAAATTATAAATCATTTTTCCTTTCTCCGAACCGACAATATTAATTAGTTCATTTTGATGTACGAAAGCTAACTCTTTTAAATTTTTAAATTTTTTCATTATAATTTTATAATTAAAATAATCAACGCCTGGGATAGATAATATAATTTTTACCAATTCAGGATTAAAGCTTTCGCTATCATTTGTATAAGTTCGAATATCAATATTATCCCTTTCACCCATTTCTTTACCTTCTTGAAGTGCTCTAATTATTCTAATTGACATTAAATTAGAATTTGACCAAATTATTTTAAATTGTGGAAATTCGATTAGAAATTCAGAAAGATCACTTACAGATCCGGCATGATAATCATATAAACAACAACGACTTCTCTCAAATTCAAGTAACAGATACATTTCTGTAAATTTTGATTGCATCATTCGAGCTTGAGAATAAAGTCTTCCACTATTTATAGATCCAATGAAATCATAAATATTTTTTCTTTCTATACAAATGACAGGAGACGTGTCCAATAAATAATCGCCTATTTCTAATTGAGCACAGCTGATTGTATTCTTTGCCCGGTATAAATAATAAGGCAATAAAGATCTCATCTCCCTATAATCTACGATAACGGAATATCCTTTTTCAAAATCCTCTAAATATATATTATAAAAATTGTTTATATTTGTATAATTCATATTCACGCCAAGACTTGCATTTTCATTAATAAGTTTTTCGAAACAAGACTTTTCATTTCTTATTTCATTTAAATATTTTTGCTCCTCCAACGATTCCTTATAAATTAAGTGATAAACCAATAAAGGAAAATATTTATTAGATATAATTTCTATTTTTCTTATACTTGATAATGCGGAATCTACCATTATGATAATTTCGAATTCTGGTTTTATAAAACTATTATCAATAAAATCCGTTTTCAAAGAAAATTCTTTATGTGTCAAATATAATATTTCTTTGTTATTTAAAATACTTTTTATATATTTTAATGTTAAAGAAGAGCTTGATAAAATTGTTATGTGCCCACCTTTGTTGACTATTTTGCGTATACTTTGAATTTTATTTTCTGATAATATTTGATTATCTTCTGAATCAACATAATAATCTTTGGCTGTCTGTAGTAAAACTTGTCCAGCATCAGAATTGATCCATGTTGATTCTGGGTTTTTCATTTCTTCTTTGCAAATTTTATCACAAAATTTATAAAAATATTTGAAGTCGACCGAAAATAATATAAAAAAAAGAGTTCGAATATTTTTTAAATCATCGATCAACTTTTTTATTTTTGTGTTATTAAACAAATTTTTATCAAATGGTATTCCATTTAAAACCATTTCATAATTCCATTCTTGCTCATCAAATGCATTTCTTTTGCTTTTTACGATTAATCCCTTTAACTCTTTTAACAGACTGTTAAGAATTTCAATCAATATTAATTGTAAATTTTCTATTTTATCTGGTAGTTTAAATTTTATTTCTATAAATTGAATTTCTTTTTCTAAAGAATTAATAACTGTCTGATGAAATCTCGGATAAGTAAAAATTTTTCGTATTTTTAATAAGTCAGATAGTCGATTGAGAGGTGTCATTGAATTGGAGTATATTGTTGTAGGATTGTCGCTATAAGCTTTTATAAACCCATCTCTATTGTACTGCCTATATATACCCAATATAAATGATATGTGATCTGTAGCACGTTCAGCATTCCCTACCATTATTCCCGTTATTTTTTCTATTTCTATATTTTTATTGATCAAATCCAAAATAAATATTCGGGACGATACGAGAAAAACCCCACCATTTTTATAATCTGAGTTTCGCTTTACAGATGCCTGATTGGCACGATAGAAATTAGGATGAATTGGGAAATAATCATCTTCGAAATTTATTAATATAATCAGATTTTCCGAATTTAAATAACAATTTATCGTATATAATATTATATTCTGTATTCCCAGACCTTTGGCCAAAATTACTAAGCAATTTTCTTGGTTTACTTTTTCTAGGATTTCTTTTTCGTATTTTAAGAGCATGGCTTCGTTTTATTATTTCCATAAATCTTAGTTAAAAGCTACAATTTGATTCTATAATATTTAAAACAAATAGAATTTCATAAAATAAAAAAATAGTTCACTTAATAAATGAATTAAATTTATTTAAAAAGTTTGTGTTGTATTATTCTTTGTCCTGCTTTTCTATGGCCTATAACTAATATACAGCAACATTTGTTTCTCCAAATCTTTTTACAACCTCTTCTACTCGATCTCCTACCTCCATGCTATCCTCGATGCTCCTTCTATACTCAAGCGTCTGCTTCAATACCGTCGATTGGATGTATGCCTCTATCGTGGGGTTATATTTAATTACTTAAGATAATTTCTGTGGTACTTAATCACTACACCGTCCCATGCCATAACATAGATATTATTTTAGTGTTTGATTTTTATATCAAGTCTTATTCAATCGCCAAGAAATCATATTTCTTCTCTTTCTCTGTTTCAACAATTTTAAAATTATCGTGGCTCGTCATACCAACTTTAACTAATATAATTTCAATCTTTCTCTTATCATAAATAAATATATCTGGTCTATTATTTTTATTAGGATATCAGTCCTTATCCTTATATCGACCCATACTTCGGCTTTTTCGTTTTCCATGACCTCCTTAACTGAATAAGATCGTAATGTTTTATAAAACTGTATTTATTTGCTAGTAGATTGTAAATACACCTAGGTACCGCATTATGCCTTCGCGTATATTTATGACCAAGCATTCGATCACAATCTGTTGTCAGATATTCAATCGATTTTTTGGCTTTACCGAAATGCTGGCATTGTAAAGCACTTTCTCTTCAAAAAACGTTTCTATTTTTGATATAGCAATAAATTCCTTCAGCACGAGAATTAATATATCCATATTTCATCCAAGTAAAAGAATCTTTTAAACTAACAAGCTCATTTGAGCGGCCGTATATAACTTTACATGAAATCTTTTTTAGTAGTTTCGTCATGAATGACTTTACACTGATTATTTAAAAGACTCTTGGCAGAAACGTCTGTTAGAAAGTATTTAATACGTATTATTGGTATATTAGAGAATATCGAGTTTTGTTTTGCTTTTTATTTCAAATCGTTGCTCATCTTAATGCAATATTTTTATATTTTTTCAGTGTGTCCAGTAATTAATAAATCATATACTCACTTTTCATCGCCACAGAATGGAGACCCGCTCCTATCTCTATTTGAGAAAGATATAACCACTCTTTACACCCAGGCTTTAAGTGTACCTTATGCTAGATGAGAGCTTGGCGTATGCCATAATTAAGCGTTAAGAAGTCAGCAGGGTTAAGTTTAGTTTTGTAATGTGATAATTGATAAGAGAAATGGCATGCTCATATATTGCTTTAAATAAATTTTTTGAGTAGAGATTAGAATAACACAGCCTAGTCACTCTTGCCAGTAGCTTACATCTTACCTTATCAAATAACTATTGCATAATATTACTATCATGATGCTTAATCATAACCAAGTATTTATCTACTCTAGTACTATCATGAAAAGTATCAGTGTTTTCACTCAATAAACGCAATAATTTTTTTCATAGTTATATCTATTTTTCATTTAACATATTATTAATTCTATGGTTTAAGCATATTATAGATTATAAATTCAGGTTTATCATTTCATATTATTACAAATGATGATGTATATCAATAGATACTATTATTATACATTTTATATGCATCTTAATTTAAAGATTGATTCTGCTTCAAAAAACAATACGAGTTAAGCCCAGTAAAGGTAGAATATGTAAAGATGAAAAGTTCTTTACTTTATGAAAGTCACTCTGTACTGGGTCAAGAAAATTGATAAATATGTAGAAAGATCCACGAGTATATAGCAAAAGAATTATAAATCATGAAAGACTTTATTTAAAAAAGTTTTATGCATTTAATTAATATGATTAGCATATTTCTATACTACTATATATAATATTTAAATAATATAACTAATATATTTCTGTATCACTAAATATAATACGTTATTATACTAACGTTTTATCATACCAATCAATTGTTTATTTTAATTTATCAGTTATAAGTCTTGTTAATATGAAACGCATGCTCTTCTATACATAAGAACTCCTATTCAGACAAGAACTTCTTGTATTCATATATAAACGAATCATGTAGTATTCAAAAAGTGTATATTTAATATAAAGCAGTTTATTATATTCTAAATATTTATTTATTCACTTTAATCGTATATACCCATAATTACTCTCTTTTAATATAACTTTGCGGTACATTCTCATAATCTAAATCCAACATTTTAAATAAAATATCTTTTTGAATAACAAGAATAGAAAGTTCTTTTGTCGCTGCCAAGGGAAATAATGTTGGCAGCAAAATCCTTAAAAGATTATCAAGTGTCATTTTGTTTTGAGTTGAATTAGCATCGATTTCGATAAGTAAATTAAATATTTCAAGAAGTAATTTCCGTCTTGGCTCAGAAAATACGAAGGGTAAATATTTTAGCATCTCTTTCTGTAATTCCTCATCTCTTGTCGTGTAAGCGTAATACAAAGGATCACAGATCTGCACAGGTATCAATCCATCTAATACCTCACGAACATACATCTTCAAAGTGGATGTTATGGTATAAATATCGACTTTATCCAATTCAAACGAGTTTCCATTTGCCAACATCTCAGTAAGACGAGTATATTCCTTTACATCTCCGCCTATTCTAAAAATTCCTTGACAATTTAATCCATTTTTACGAATGTGATCAATAATCTCATATATAAATGGGCATATAGTCGCTTCATTTTCTTTTTTATCTTTCACACACATTTTCTTAATTCCATCAATTAAGCGCTTTAAAAAGGCTTTTTTATGTTTCGATCTGATTTGCCGTATACAAAATTTAGAAAGGCGTATTTTATCTAATGGATTGAGAGTTGAATACTCAATGCATCCATCTTTTTTCTGATATTTCAGACCTTTCCTTCTCCTCTTTGATTTCCTTTTTTCATTAGTAATTATTGTCGAAATCTCATCTTCAAATACGCTTGCATTTAGAATAGGATCGGATGTAATCGCAAATGAGTTTTCGCGTTGTTCCATGAATGATTGACTAGTTTTGATAAATTCCTCTGAATTGTATGTTTTGCTTATCAGATAATCATCACTCCTATCTTTTTTCTGATGCTCAATTAATGACGAATTTCTGTCTAGCAAAGGTGCGGACATATTCCTAAAAGGGGATTCTTGACTTGGAATTTGTTTGACATCACAAGCTTCATTACATTCTCTCTTATTGAACATCTTTATATGTTCACTAATTTTGTTCTTACATCCATCTATAAATTGTGGATTTGTATTTAAAACTTGTTTTTGTGTAGTTCCAAATGCATCAGATATCATTCCATCCATGGTTGCTTGTTTTTGTTGTTTCTGATTTTCTAGATTCAATTTGACCATTATTTGGATTAAATTATTTATTTTTATTTTAATTACTGATAAGAATTAATTTAGTAATATTGGTCGTAAAAATAAATATAAAGATATGAAAGCATATATAACTGACAAAAAAATATAAAAAGAATAAATATTTACTAAGTTAATTTCATATTAGAAAAGTAAATTATGAAATATAAACAATGTTTTAAAATTAAAATTAAAGTATGATTAAAAAACGTGTCAGATTGAATGATGTGAATACTAATTAAATGCATAATTGTTTTGGTTATAGATACCATATTGTATTTAAATTTATTATTATGCTTTATGTGAACATTTTTTATATTTGAAATATTTTTTTTAATTACTATATTATTTAATATTTCTATTTAGCGCAATCTTCCACTTTTCATACTTCAGTTTCTAAAATATCAGATTATATTTTCCAAATCATATTTTAGTTAAATATATCATTCAATTATCATAATATTTTATCATTTATATAATTCTTATTCAGTTATATCTGAAATTATTATCTCATCAAAAACTTTTTATAATAAATGTAATATGTTATAATTTTATGTTTTCATCATATATTCTTAGCTCAACTCAAATGTTTTACTTCATTTAAGATTCATCACACGGTTTACTTGCTATTTAATTATCAGTTATTAGTTCCACCAAATTTCGAAGATGAGCTTTCGATATAGAAAATTGTTTAGAGAACATTGAAGTACGAAGCTATATAAAGACAATCTTTTTTAAAAATATATAAATCATGTCAATACACAAAATTTCTATTTTGGCTTAATATTTTATCTAATAATTTAAATAAAATATAATCTAGTTGATTATGAAAAATATATAAATATTATTACAAATAGCTTAGTTACTAATCAAAAACATTTATCAATCACTATAAAAAACCAAACATTATGATTACAAACATCGATGAAGTATTTTCTCGATAAATTGATTCAAGGTGTATTATCGGATACGAAATCCAGCAATGGAAATATCTATAAATGGAAAATATTGCTCAATTATATTGGAAAACGACATATTCTTAACAAGCACAATAGGTTCGTGCTGCCACTCGATCTTTCGAATGCACTTATACATCACGGTATAGTTTCAGAACCACTTGATTCTATCATAGAATCACTAGTAAAACATCGTTTCATTATCCGTTCTAATATTCCGCTTGTAATGCGGCTGAAATATTTGTTGGATGCTGGAAATAAAAGACATTCGCGATATTCTGTGGCTGGGCGTATTGGTGTTACTGACTCTGATGATTGTCTTGGGAATGGCAGTGATAATATTCATGGTAATGGGAATGCTCAATTGGCCAATCATTTAATACATGCTGAGTATTCGAGTCCTTACTTTCTTAATCGTGCTTTGATCCTCGATTCTATTCTTAACATTTCATGTTTAGGAAGATCTTATAAGCGTAAGAAAAATCAGAAAAAACTAGAAAGAATAAAAACAATTACATCCGATCGTATTTTTCTTATGAATGATGGAATATTTGAAAAAGAACATTTTTTCAGTTTTTACTTGAATATACCTCAACTTAGATTTAACATACTGGAATTATATACAATATTTAAATATGTAAAAAGAAATGGATTATTTTGGAAAGAAAATGAAAAAGAATTCATAGCGTTGGGTCACAAAAAAGGAACCCCATCTCCTCTTTTAAAGAGTTTTGCCATGTTAAAACACCAAATATATAAGTTAGAAAAGTTTATAGAACTAAATAAAAACGAATTAAAAGAAATGTTAAAAGCAAAAAGCGGGATGAAAAATTATTTAATTGAACGATATAAAAGCATTGGAGAGCATATGCACAAGGCATATATCTTGAGAAATTCATTATATAAAATCATATACACCATTAAATTCAGTGATTATGCTACCAGTGATGTGATGAGTCGGATTGATGCACAGACTGAAAAGGAGATTGACGAAATAATTTACGGTTTTAATATTTTGAAAGAATTTGAGATTTTCAAATATAACTTTCTATAAATGAAATCATTCTTATAAACTATTTCTTTTGATAATTAGTTATAAATTACAAAGTATATGATGGAATTGATAAAATAAACGCTATTTTATATATAAATATAATTAATTTTTACATAAATCATAAAAGATATTGTTTAAATAAATTAAATAGCCAGTATTTATACCTTTTTATATTTTTCTTTTTATTTATTAATACAATGAATGGTTTTTGTATTCAAGCTTATTTTAATATGTAAATATATATGTGTTCTATTTTTATGAATGCCATTCTTATATGGTTTCTTTCTTTATTCATTCGCATACTAGTAATCATAGAAGTTTGCACATGTTAAATACTTGGATAAAATTATTACAATGAATAACAAATTTATAATAATATATTATTCAAAAGCAAAGGTCTTTATATATAAATAGATAAGATAAGCAATAAAACTAAATATATATAAAGAATTGCCAGAATAATTTTTATATCATTAAATATCCAAGCAATAATTAGTTTAATACAAAAAAATATTTGTATAAACTTATCATAACTAGAATTAACCCAGTTCTCATCGCGGATATTAAGTAAATAGCTAATTTATTTAACTTAAAATATTATAAGTATAATAATTAATGTATAAAACTAAGATCAAATAAATATTGCAAGATTTATATTTAAATAAACTAATATAATTCACATTATTTAATATTTATATATGTTATGAGGAGTTTATCAATATATCAAATCAATCTTACAATTCTGATAGATATATTTTATATTATGATAATGAATTGTTAATTTATAAATAAAATAAAATTTAATGATATCAATAAATTGTAATAATATAGAAAAATGTGTACACTATTTGGTCAAAATAATAAAGATCAAAATGAGTCATAATATGTAAATATAAAACCATAATAAATCATATGTAAGCAAAAAAATAATATATTTTATAAATAATAAACACTAAAATAAAGAACCATGAACTAAATTTCAAACAAATCATGGTTTTTATTTAATTAAGTCAAAAACTCTTTTAAGAAAGATA
Source organism: Astathelohania contejeani (assembly GCA_014805555.1). Taxonomy (NCBI): domain Eukaryota; kingdom Fungi; phylum Microsporidia; family Astathelohaniidae; genus Astathelohania; species Astathelohania contejeani. The sequence continues at coordinate 517 of SBIQ01000137.1, read as the reverse complement.
ACCATATAAACCCCAATAATTTTAAGCAATAGCAAAGCATGCGTGTATACATCTTTAATAACAATAGACATATTATAGATGAAACAATTTAAGTATTGAAAATAAGATTCATATTAAAAATGTGTATTAATACAAATCTTGTAATTATACGTATTAAATTATTATGGAGGTAACAAATTTTTATATAAAAATATAAATTAACCTTATATGGAAATTTCACTATTTATGGTAAATTTATCATATTATCATAAATTAATGTTAGCTTAATTTTTAGAGATATATAATTACTTTACACCAATAATTTCTGAATTATATTATTCAACACTTGTTTAAAGCATAGTATATAATATTACAACTTTACTAAAATTATAATATTATTCTGGGCATGATACTAATTAGCCGAAAAAGGAAATCACTTTATTAAAATATAAAACATGAATATATGATGATATGAAAAGTAATTAATCACAACTTTAATTTATCACTAAAATTTAATTGGTTGTTATAGAAAAAAAAA
>SBIQ01000136.1:0-23006 GCA_014805555.1 Astathelohania contejeani | reverse complement strand
ACAAATATATGGCATTTGGTTAATGCACCTAATACCAAATTTACAACTCACGAAAATATTCTGAGCTTTATTCAGAGCAAAGGAGACGCATCTGGAAAATCAATGAATATAAAAATATAAAAATATAAAAACAGACCCCGCGCCTAGATTAAGCCAAGGCAACACGCAGACGTTCCTCTTATATTGGAATGTCTGCAGTAGGACAACTCCGGGTAAGTCAGCTGCACGGCTCCATATGGACGCTTACGAGTGACACTAGGATGGTAAACGTACCTGGTTTGATGCCAAAAGTACCGGGCTACAAGAACCCTGCCTTGCTTGCAAGGTCAATCAAGCTCCGATATACGGTATGGGCTTCGACTAACAGCGGTATTATACCTAAGGGGAAAATATTGTCTCAATTGAGACAGTTGCTGCACTGGGTCAAAATTTTTATTCCATATATAAAAAGATCCTTTGAAGTATAGCCAAGGAATCATAAATTGTGAAAGATTTCGTTTAAATAAAGGAAATATGCATGCTAATATAAGATTATAAAAGAGAAATATCATAAATTAAAAAGAGATTTTTACAAAAGAATGGAATAAATATATTTTATATAATTAGTGATATATGTAAATTTGGTGCCAATTAAAAAATTACAAGTGTAGATACAAAATATAAAAGTCTTTCTAACTTTGTGTAATTAGTTTGTTTATCATTGTCCTGCAGCATGTAAAAAAATTCATTTATACTCAGTTGAAGATATTCTACTTATAGGTTTATCATATTAAAATAAAAAATATAATAATGCTTTAGTTAGAAGGTGATTATAGCTTTTATTACACACAACTTTTTATAGGCAATGCCGGAAATTAAAATTATAATAAACAAAAATATATTTTAAAAGATTCGATATAAAAATAAATGATAAATAATTGCTTACAACAGAATCGATCTTCTAATATTTGTTAATACGTTATAGAAAAAATCCTTCCGAAATGGAAATTATAAAAAAATGTTCAAAAACAAAAGCACGCATATCTAAGTTAAAATTAAAGCATAAGACAATTACTCTTCCAACCTTTATGCCTGTAGCTACATATGGTGCCATGAAAGGTATCCTTCCACATTTTCTTAATAATGAAATAATACTTGGTAATACTTATCATCTGAGAAATCTTAATAGAGACCTTCCTGAGTTTATGGGGTTCAATGGTGCCATGTTGACTGATTCTGGTGGATTTCAAATTACTTCGATTGCAACAGATGTAACTGAAGAAGGTGTAATATTTGATGGGAAACTATTTACACCTGAGGATAGCATAGCTATACAGAATACACTTGGTTGTGATATTATAATGCAGCTCGATGATGTGTGCAATCCAATGGAAAATGAGGAACGGGCTTCTGGCTGCATGGAACGATCTATTCGTTGGCTTGATAGATGTATGAAAGCACATAAGAATAAAGACCAATTTTTATTTCCTATAGTGCAAGGTGGACTGTGTACTAATCTGAGAGAGAAGTCAATAAATGAAATAATAAGAAGATCTAAAGAAAAAATAGAAAATAAAAACTTTTATTGGGATGAGAATGGAACAAATAGGATAAAGGGGGTAGCCATCGGAGGTCTTAGTGGTGGCGAGGATAAAAAAGATTTTCTAAGCATTGTTAATTTTTGTACTGACAGACTTCCTTCCAATTTTCCGCGTTATGTTATGGGTGTAGGATACCCAGAGGATGTTCTTATGATCATCGCATTAGGTAGCGATATGTCGGATTGTGTTTATCCAACCCGTACAGCCAGGTTTGGCAGAGCGTTAACAGATAGAGGAAATCTCAATTTATTGAAAAGCGAATATTCTGCAGACACATCAAAATTAGTAAAGGAGTGTCTGTGCTATACTTGCCGAAACCATACACGAGCCTATATACATTCACTTAAGGGAACTACTAATTTTTGTATGCTTTTAACAGTTCATAACTTATTTTATATGAAGGATTTAGTAGATCGTGCTAGATCTGCTATAAATGAAGACAGATTTGATAAGTTTCTTATAGAATATTATAGGGGAAGGTTCAAAGTCATACCTGACTGGGTCAAATTGGGATTAAATTATTTAGGAATAGAAATATAATAAAATATGATCATATTTATGTTGAATATAATAGTTAACGAACAAATGAATATCAAAATTAATATTTATTTTGCTTAATTCAATAAAGAATTACATTTTCTTCTATACTTAGTAGTTAGTCATTAATACTACCATTCTACCGCTTCTTAGACTCTACCGTTTATTATCGCGTTAGCTTAAATGCTTTGTATAAATATTATAAATTTATTTATAGATTTTATTTAATATGAAATTTTATGATGCATGCTTCTATATTGTTACATATTAAATGTTTTTAAATTATGTTTGTATGTTTTTTTTAGTTAATATGCATGATATAATTTTGTTTTGGTTTTATAAAGTAATCTGCTCATTAGCTAAAAATTGGATTTTCCTCCCTTTTAACTAGCTGAAATTATCTTGGATCGTTATACCAAGTTCGACTAAAATTATTTCATTTAAGCTTTTATCGTAAATGAATATGTCCGGTTGTTTATGTTTGACCAGGATTCAGTTCTTATTCAAGTGTCGATACAGATTTCCGCTCTTTCATTCTCAGCAAATTCTTAAATAGAATGTGATCGCAGTCTTATTAATTGTTTGTTTAAGATTTAAAATAAATAAAATTAAGCATTTCATTAAAAAATCAACAGACTGTGATCGAATGCCTGACCATGACTATACACGAAGGCATAATGAGGTACTTAGGTGTATTCACCTTCTACTTGCGTATAAGTGCGGCTTTATAAAACAAAAAAATTACGATCTCATTCAGTCCACGAGGTCATGGAAAATGAAAGAGCCAAAATTCGGTTCGATACAAAGATAAGGACTGATATCCTGGTGAAAAATAATAGACAAGATCTATTTATTTACGATCAGAAGAAGAATAAAAAAATAATAGTCGAAGTTGGTATAACGAGCCAAGATAATCTACAAATTGTTGAAACGGAGAAGAAGAGGAAATACGATTTCTTGGCGAATGAATTAGGCTTGCTATACAAAGCAAAGACTAAAATAATACTTTATGTCATGACATGGGATGGTGTGTTAACCAAGTATCGCAAAAATTATTTAAATAAATTAAATATGACTTTTGGATGTAGGCATACAAACGGTATTGAAGAAAATAATTGGAACCATACCACTTATATACAGAAGAAGCATTGAGGATGATATGGAAGTAAGAGATCTAGTAGAATAATTTGGATAAGCGAGTGCCACTGGATGCCAGCCGTAGGCCATATAAAAGAAAGACAAAGAATAACACAACACCAACATTTTAAATAAATATTAAGTTCCAATATTATATTAACAAATAAGATTAACTGGACGGTTGAGAGGCTTAGAGATACGTGTGAATATGGTTACTTACTGCAAGCAAGTGCAAAAATTGATAACAACAATAATATATCCTTTTATAAAATATATTTAATTATTTTCAATCTTTTTTTATTAATATCTCTTCTTTACTTATAATCTATATTTAGTAGCAAATATATCTGATTTAATTATTTATAATATATAATGGGTGTATAATTTTATCTTTAATGCTAATACTTCAGTAAAATGTATTTCTATTTTAATTATATTATTATTCGGGTGCAAGTTATAAAGTCATAATTATAACTTAGATATAATTTGGCTCAGAAATTATCTAAATGAATGATGTCATTCTTAATTTCAAATATTTTATTAAATAGGATCATATCGTTTATCCTTCTCTTTATTTGCATTATTGCCATAACAAGTTTCCAATTCTATTTTTCTACCTCCAAAATATCTCTGATTCATTTCATTAAATGCATGCTTTACTTGTAATTCATTCTCATACTCCACATAAATACAAATATCTTCTCTTATCTCATATCTTACTTCCAAAACATGACCATATTTATCCATTTCTCGTTTAAGTTCACTTTTAAAATCTTCATCAAAATCTTCCTTCCCAATCATATTTTTTAAAATGAGACACGTGTGTCCCTCCGGAATCTTTCCTAAACAATATAGATCTATTTTTTGGATCCATCTGATAACCTCGGGTGGAATACGTGATCTGTATAATTGCCTTTTGGGTAATTCTGTTTTTATGACTGTAGGTCCAACTTGTATTCTCTTACCTCCCAGTTCTAATTGGTCCAATCCCCGAAGTGTGTGCTGTGCTGCTATTACATCCCTAAATCTTACATATCCGTACCCCTTGTGTCGTATTTCATATGGATCATCATACCATATTAGCAGTGTTTCATTTCGTCCCATACAACTGAACACTTCTCCCAACTGTTCTTCACTTATATTCTGAGATATGTTACTTATATATAACAATTTGTGGTCTACTTCTAAAATATGGTCTGGTATCACGGATGGAAAATTTACAGGTCTGCTAGCTTTAATAACACGGCCTTTAATAGATTTACCATCCATCCTCTTGATAGCCATATATGCCGCATGGGGATTATCAAATTCAATAAACCCAAATCCACGGGAACGCCCTGAATCCGGATCCAAGCTTATATTCACACCCGTTAATACACCAAAAACACCAAAATATTCCCTTAAATCCTCCTGTAAAATATCTGTTCCTAGGTTTCCCACATATACTCGGTTAAGCAACTGCACAGAAAATTGGGGCCGGTTTATATCTTCAACTATTGAAGGTAATAGGCCTGTAGAAGGAATAACCCATTTATTATGATTGATTATCTGATTATATATTTTGTTTAATTTTTCAATTTCATCCATTTTTTGTTGCATTAATGAATTATTAAATATTTTCTTTTTTGCTAATGCATGCATAAAATCAAACATGGGAATATACAAAGATGACTCAATAAAATAAATTTATCGATATAATAAAGATGATTATAATGGATATTTATACCATCTACTAATTATATTCGATGATGACTTATTTACTATTAGTATTATAACCTATAAATATAAGAATTCGTAAAGATAAATACCAAATCTTATCTCACGAAATTTAATAAATAGATAAAATGTAAATGCGAGGATATTATATCTGAAAAATAGATTATGAAATATATCTAACAAACAAACAGCAAATAGCTTAAGTAATTATGATCATTTGTATATTCTGAAATTCTTACTTAACAAATCACATACACCCCAATAACATATCTTAAAGTTAAGATTGTAGCTTTGATGATAGAACTAATAACATTCCACCATAATTTAAATGCGTAAAGAAGAAAGCTAATAATTAATGAAACCAATAATCCAGAAAATAATAGATTAATCTTAAATGAAAAATTCAAAGTAATAATTGAAATAATTTATTGTCATATTAATTTTAATTTTATATATTACTCATTCTTCGGTGTCAATTTCAATTCTTTAGGTTTCTCCCAACTAAAATTATCCCTTCCAAAATGCCCATACACCGATGTTTCTCTATAAATGGGTTTATCAAGGCCGAGCTCCTTTACTATCACCCCAGGCCTAAGATCGAAGTTATCGTGGATGATCCCAATTATTTCCTTATCTGTAAACTGTGATGTTCCAAATGTATCCACGTGAAGAGACAATGGCTCTGATATCCCAATTGCATAGGAAATTTGTATGAGTATTCTTCTGCAGACCCCAGCACAAACCAAAGATTTGGCCACCCATCTAGCAGCATATGCCCCACTCCTATCTACCTTAGACCAATCTTTACCACTAAAAGCACCTCCTCCGTGGCATCCGAATCCCCCATATGTATCCACTATTATTTTTCTTCCTGTTAATCCCGTATCTCCCATTGGTCCTCCAATTACAAATTTACCACTCGGCTGAATATAATATTTTGTATCCTTTAATAGATGACTTGGTATTACAAATTTAATTACTTTCTCAAGAAGGACCTTCTTCATTTCTTCTAAGGACACTTCTTCACTGTGCTGAGTCGATAATACTACTCTATCTACTCGTATGGGAACCACTGCACCTCCGTCTCGCATATATTCAACTGTTACTTGAGCTTTGGAATCGGGACGAAGCCAGATCAACTCTTTACTCTTTCTAAGCTGAGCTAACCGTTGGTTAAGCTTGTGTGACAACATTAGTGTTAATGGCATCTTCTCATCAGTCTCATCCGTAGCATATCCAAACATCATTCCTTGGTCTCCTGCTCCCATATCTTCAATTTGTTCAGCATGTATAGCTTGTGCAATGTCTGAGCTTTGTTTCTCGATTCCTACAAGAACATTGGCTGTCTTATAGTCGAATCCAATACTGCAGCAATCATATCCCACATCTTTTATTACATTTCGCACAATCTCTGCATAGTTTACATTTGCTGAAGAAGTAACTTCTCCAGCCACCATTACCATACCCGTCTTAACCATCGTTTCTACTGCTACTTTAGCACTATTATCAAGTCTTAAATGAGCATCTAATATAGCATCACTTATCTGATCACAAAGTTTATCTGGGTGCCCTTCACCAACTGATTCTGATGTAAATAAGAATGTATTTTCCATGGGTTAAATTTAACTAAATAATTTTAATAGAATTATTTCTCCAAGATAGTGTTAAGCTAGTACGATAACTTATCAATAAATTTGTGTATCAGAAATTGTCAAACAAATTTCTATCGAGTTATAACAATGTCTATCCATTTGTATGTAATTTGAAAAATCCAATTTTTCTTTGGATATATAGTTCTAAATATCGGTTATGAATCTATCAAGTTATACACATGTATGGCATTTGGTTAATGCACTTATCACAAATACTTCATAACAACATTCTAAACTCTATCTTAGACAAAGGTGATAATATCTAGATAAAATAGAAAATATAGAAGTATGAATACAGACCAACGCTCATATTAAAGCAAGGCATCACACAGATATTGTGTTTATCATTAGATTTGTACTGTAGCAAATTTAAAATTAGTCTTATTCATGGCTCCGTGAATATTTGCACTAAACGTTTCCTGATTTGATGTAAAAAGTATTGAGATACAAATATTCTGTCTTATTTGAAAAATGATTTCTATAATCAGATTATGAGCATTTGAAGATAAATAATTATTATACTTGGTCAATATCTCACAAATAAATTTAAATATAAAAAGAATCTTTGGAGTATTACCACTAATCATTAAATCTTGAAAATTTTAAATTTATAGGATTTATAAATCAATATATAAATATTATTGTAATAATACCATTTTGATATATAATTGGTTCTTAGTTCTTTAATAAATATTTCTTATTAGAATTTATATTCCATTCTTTTTCTTTGAATTTATAAACCCCATGAATTATGTCCCACCAAATTTAAGAAACGCACAAAAGGAAATAAAAAAAGAAAAAAATATAATAAAAGAAACAAATGAAATAGAAAAAAAACAAACAACACATCCTATTATTACAATCAACAGTACTTCTAAGCATAAAGCTATTCTATCCTTTCAGGAACTTAATATAAATTCAACCCTTCTTAGTAATATATTAAAGCATTATAAGACTCCAAGTGGTATTCAGAGCCATGCTATTCCATGTGTATTAAATGGTGAGAATTTGTTATGTAGAGCTCCAACTGGGACTGGTAAGACAATTTCCTTTCTTATTCCAATTATAAACAAACTTTTATCATCAAACGAAGCTTATAACAACAGTTTTATTACAGATAGAATCCCACGAGGATGCGTGATTGCACCAACAAGAGAACTTTGTTTACAGATATGTGAAGAAGCAAAGAAGCTGATAGTAGGAACAAATTTACGTATTACTAGCATATATGGTGGTGCCAGTCAGAGTTATCAGAAGAGGGAAATTGAACGTGGAACAGATATCGTGATTGGAACACCAGGGAGAATGCTAGATTTTTTAGACAGGAAAATTCTTGATGTTTCTAAAACTCAGATTTTAGTGCTTGATGAAGCAGATCGGATGCTAGATATGGGATTTGAACGGGACTTAAAGCGTATTTTGGGTTATCTTCCACAGAATATGCAAGTGCTACTATTTAGTGCTACTTTTTCAAGTCAAGTAAAAAGTGTTATTTCTCGTCTATTTACAGATAAAAAAACTTTGATTGAAGTGGAAAATGAAAGTCTAACTTCTATAAAACAAATAATAATTTATGCACAAAATAAGAGAGAAAAAGAAGAAAAATTGTTGGAAATATTGGAAAATTGTAACATGGCAAATGCATGGAGATTTCTTAATGGAGACAGAGTGCTTATATTTGTAGAGACAAAACGAGCTTGTAGAGAGCTAGAAGAAGTTCTTAAGAAAAAGTATCGGGTAGTCAGCTTACATGGCGATAAGCAGCAGAATGAGCGTGAAGCTGCTGTTCGCTCATTTAAGGATGGCCATAGTTCAGTTCTTATAGCTACTTCGGTGGCAGCTCGTGGTCTGGATATTAAAAATATAACACTAGTTATAAATTTTGAACTTCCCAAAGATATCAAGGATTATATACATCGAATCGGTAGAACAGGAAGAGCTGGTCAGTCAGGTAAAGCGATAGCATTTTTTACTGAAAAGGATTTTGATCTTAAAAATGATTTAATGAAGGTGTTATTAGAGAGTAAGAATGAAATTCCCGATTTTTTAAAGAATTGGCGGTGCATAAAAAAAGGATATGAAACAAAAAAAGAAGAAGTTAAAAGCAGGAGGGATGACAGAAGTAAGAAGAAGGATAATAGAAGTGAATCAAGAAAACACGGAGAAGAGGAGGATATGTCCAGATCAAACTTGCTTGTTAGATTGGAGGAATTGAATTTATCGCCTCCAAAGGATGAATCTAGCGGAGAAGGGTGGGATTGAGTAGTTAAAAAGCGTGTTTGTTCAGTAGTAAATAAATTATTTTGTTGTGATTTATTTTTTAGTCCGAAATGACAATAAACTATGATTATATATCATATGGCAGATTATTTTAAAAAATATATGTTATAAATGTTTATTGTAATTTATTTAGATAAAAAAAAGTTTTATTTAAATGGGGGTATATTTAATAGTATTACTTTTGATATTATTTTCCTTTGACCTGCGGTAGACATCCAGTTCCGCTAGCTTTCATTAAAGCGTCGACTGCTTTCTCAACAATATATAGATAAAAAATAAGTATATTTATATTTCTTCTTCAGCTATGTGAAATGCTTAGTAAAATTAAATTTAGCAGCAATCTTAAAAGTGTAGGGGCATAATAAAGTTTTTTTATTTTTACACCAATATTATGGGGTTAAATATTTTTGTGTCGTAAGAGTCTGCTTAATACTTATCAATAATTGTTGGTATGTAACGAAATAACACGAAAAGTTATATAAGCCACTCAGATAAACTGGCAAGTATAGAAATATTTCATTCAAAAGAAGCATCGTAATAATAATTTATATGCTGAAGTGATTTACTTTAGCATTTAAGATAGAAATTTTTTTAGAGGATAATGCTTTACAATGATAGCATTGCGATAAAACTAAAAACCCAACAAATTTGACTATAGGGTAGCTGATCATGGTCGAATATACGACTATGATTAGATCGCAGGCATAATGAGATATTAAAGTGTATTCGAATTTAAATAATGAATAATAGTCATTAAAAAGTTAAAAAAATTGATTTTACTTGGTTTATAAGATTATAAAAATCAAAATAATTGAAATGTGCATGACTTAAGAATGGCTATTTGTAAAAAATAACATATAAATATAATATGCATGATGGTAAGAAATGAAATATTAAGGTCAAATGATTATAACAATCCAAGATAAGTTATAATATCTAGAAACGAAGAAGAAGAGGAAATATAATTTTTAATAATTTAAGTCTATTATACAAAACAAAGACTGAAATAATCTTTTTTTGGCTGACATGTGGACAGACGATAACCAAGTATAATAGAGTGTATATAAGAATTAAATACAAACTTACGACAGATCCAATTCATTTAAAGGTTAGTATTGTTTATTCTTTATTATTCTTTTCTATATCATCCAATGGTACTCGCCTCTCCAAATCTTTATACAGCATCTTCTACTTAGTCTCTTACCTCCATGTCATCCTCAATGCTTTTTCTGTACTCAAATGATATAGTTCCAATTATCTTCTTCAATACCGTTTGTAGACTCTATCCTAAAAGTAACATTTAATTCTTCTAAATGATTTCTATGTTACTTGGTTATCGCACCGCCCCAGGTCATAACATAAGGTATTATTTTAATCTTTGCTTTGTATAGCTAGCCTGATTCATTCATTGGGAAGTCGTATTTCTTCTTCTTCTCCATTTTAACAATTTAAAGATCAACCAAACTCGTTATATCAACTTCAACTAATATAATTTTATTCACCTTTTTATCGTAAATAAATATATCTGGTCTGTTATTTTTTACTAAAATATCAGTCCTTATCCTTGTATCGACCCGTATTTCGTCTCCTTCATTTTCCATAACCATCTGGACTGAGTGAATCGTAGTTTTTTATAGTCGTACTTATTCACAAGTAGAAGGTGCATACGCCTAAACACTACCTAATTATGCCTTCGCTTATAGTCATAGTCAAGAATTCGATTACAACCTGTTGCCAAATAGTCGATCGCCTTTTTGGCTTTACTGCAATGCTGGCATTGTAAAGCATTTTCTCTCCAAAGAGCTTTATATCTTGAATATAGCAGTAATTTGCTATAACATGAGAATATATATTCCAATATTTTATCTAAGTAGAAGTGTCTTTTTAACTGAGTATATCATTTGAGTTGTCCATATATAACTTTTCATGTAATCTTTTTTTATTAAATTTGTCATAAAGGAGCTTACGCTAAGCATTCAAAAAATTTTAGCAGAAAAGTCTGTTAGAGTGTACTTTGACCTGAGCTATTGGTATATAAGAGAGAGGTAAGTCTTGTTTTGCTCTTCAACTTTCAAGATCGCTGCTCGTCTTAATGAAATATTTTTATATTTTTTCAGCGTATCTAGTAATTGAGGAAGCATATACTCACTTTTCATCTCCACAGAATAGAGACCTCTTCCCATTTCTGTTCGTTGAAGATTTAACCTCTCTTTACACCCAGGCTTCAAGTGTACCTTATTTTTAATTAGAGTTTGGCGTATTTCATGATCAAGCTTTAAGAAGTCGGCAGGTAAAAGGTGTTGAAGTCCAATGTGATAATCGACAAGAAAAATGGCATGCTCGTTTATTGCTTTAAATACATTTATGAATTAAGATTAGATTCACACAGCCTATTCACTCTTGCCAGTAGCTCACATCTTACCTTCTCGAATGATTCTCGCATAATATTGCTACTATGATCCTCTATTTATACCTAGGTATTTATATACTCCAGTACCAGCAAAAAGAGTAGCAGTGTTTTAGCACTAAGAGTCATTCGTGGCCGACTTCTCTCGGTGAATCTCCAGGCCATATCCTTGACAAAGACTCAATTTCTTTCACCATATTGCCCATTACTGTGCTGTTAGTTGCCAAGAGTTTGAGATCATCAATAAATAGAAGGTGATTAGTAGCATGCAAAATTTCTTCCGCATATATTGACACCTTTGAGTATCTTTCATTAAGTCTCCGGCTCAAATGATCGATACATAGGACGAAAAGAAGAGGACTAGCCCATATCGCTCAAGTATTCCTCACTTCAAACTTTTATTGACTATTCTCTCTGGTCCAGCTTTTACTTTTAAACTCCACTTAGATGTTATCTCTTTAACAAAGCACGTCATCCATTTAGGAAAACCTAGTTTGGATATACACTTTACCAAGTACTTGTAGTCGATAGAAATAAAAGCTTTCTTCACATCGATATACGTTGACTTCAATAAGTATTCTTGCTCTTTGTTCAAAGATAGATTGAGCATAGCTTGCTCTTTCGCACCTTGCACTCTCCTTACAGTACCCAACTGGTTATCGGCCAGCAAGCCTCGACGCTCAACTTCCAGCTGCATAACTTGAGTTACACGTTTAGTTGTAAGCTTGTAAGGGTTAACATACGAGTTATAGGTCTGAATTCTGAGCCTTTACTCGGGTTGCCTTTGGTTATAAGATATGTTATACCCTGATAAAACCAGTCGGCTTGCACCCTTTTCTCTAAGCATATATCCTTTATTATATCATAAAAGTGCTTATGTACCGAAGATATATGCTTTATAAAAAAATTAAAGATACCATCAATGCCAGCTGCTTTCCAATTAGGCAGGTACTTTATAACATCTTCGAATTCTTTAAGATTGGGGAAAGTGGTTGATTCAATGGAGTCCGAGAGATGTTCTACCAGATACTCATCGTATCCATTACTAGTCTTATTTGTGGTTTCCCACATTTTAGACCAATACTCACTTATCTTATTGATATCCGCCTGATGCCCTGGTCCATCTACACCAGACAGCTTCCAGTAAAATTTACTCCTATACAATTCGAAGCATTGATTTTCAAGTCTGCGCTCTTTGCGCTTAGTATGCATTTCAAGCTTCTTCCCGCAAATACGAGCCGATTCTTTTAATGAAATTATCGCCTCCATTACGTCATGCGGGTTTTCTAAGGTAAGGTTAAACCTTTTCATGACTTTTTTGTCTGCTTTAATTTCGATGTCTGAAGGCTTGCTTCTATCCTTTGCCTTTTTTAATAACTCAATTGAGTTATTGAGAGCAGAGACTTTATTTTCAATGCTCTGCTTCCAACTTGATGGAAGCTTAGGCTTAAGTCAAGCTTCCTAGTAGCACCACTGTACTATTTGGATAATTCTGGCAACTTCGTACATGGTTTTGGGAGGGTTGGTAACCATATATTCTCCTGCGATTTGGTTTAGGGAAAAAAGTAATTCTTTATCGACCTTTGCTTCTGGCACCTTCCGTGTTTTTTAAAATCCAGTTATGCTTGTGTTCATTTTCATTTGGTTATGGATCAAAGTTTTTAATTCTGATGTACACTTGCGGCTTTAATTGTAGAAGTAGGTGATAAAGAATTTAATAATTTGATCTTTTTTTTGGTTTGTGAGTAGTCACTTTCTAGAGGGTCTCTTTTAATTGTATGAGCCCGTCTTTTGAACTCCTCCTCACTAACCTCACAGGAGAATTTTTCACAGAAGAAATCACAAGCCTTCTTCCACCCACCACGAGGCATTCTACCTAACCGAGTCCGTACTACTTTCGAGAGGTCTTTAGGCCACTCCTCAAGTGCAGAATCTACACTGTCGAGAATAGATTGTAAAATGATCATGCGAGAAGATGGTTGGACTTAATTAGAAAAAATTATTTCGCTGGCTGCCGTCGTAGTCTCAACCCTTCCACCACGTGCTCTGTTTTCAGGGATTTTTTGTTTTTGTATACAGAGCTCAATTTTTTTACACCTTTCCGTCCTTATTTGAGACAAATATCTATAATATTATATATTTTAAATAAATGTAATATTTTTTAAATCTAATTGATTGGTTAGCCTTTTATGTATTAATTAATCATCGCCTTTTTATTGAATAATATTTCATTTTACCATGTTATTACTGTCAGTTAATATAATAAACATTATCACTACAAGCGTTAACAGCATTACAAAATATGAAGATATAATTCGAATGAAACAATACAAAAACGAATGGAATAATATTGAATTTAGCATTGAAAGCAAGGTTTTTGATAACATCATAAATTACTACTTTGCATATGATGAAGAAAGTTGCATTCCGATACAAATTAAAGAATTTAATCTATTAGATTCTACATGGTTATACCACTTTTTTAAATATTTATCATGTTTTAGTGGATCTACAGTAACCGAAATTAGTTTAATATTTGAAATATTAAACAAAAATATATTTTTCTTATTATTTTCAAAAGATTTTGTATTTTTAAGACAATATTGCAAATATATGTTAATATTAACAACTAAAATAAATATATCAATAAATAATACAATAGAAAGTAAATTAATAGAGATTGTCGGTATAATTTTGGATACATTTTTCGTGTACAATTTTTTTCCTGAAAAATTAGATACAAAAAATATGTTTTTATATAATAAAAATTATAAAAAATACTTCAATGAACATCATTCTGCATTTATTCAATTTTTTGTATCACATGAAGATAAAAACGACATTGAAATACGAATTGAAGCGTTTATGATAATGTGTTCCTTTTATTTCCATTGTTTAAACACAAAAATATTCGTTAGTACGCTTTTCATAACTAAATATGTGTATCTTTTAATGAATTTAAAATATAGCAATTTAAATAGAGATATTATATTATTAGGAATAAGCAAATCAATAATAAACTTGGATAAAAATATACAAATTGAGTATAACGAAGTCAATTATACCTTTCCATTTCCGTTAAATATTATTATTTTTAACCGAGAACTATATAAAAAATTTTATGATATTCTAAGTAAAAAAATAAGCAGCCTTCAAAAAGCATATGATAGCATTGAAATTATTAAATTCTATATTAATAATCCATGTTTACCTGAATCATTCTTTAGTTTTATTAATATAAAAACTGAAAAAGAATTTTTTAATGTATATACAAAAAGAATATTTAAATTTCAAACATTTCATAAGAAACATGAAATAATTGAAATTTTAAATTCATTTGTAAATTATATAACTACAATAAATTTCTATAATGCTCTTATTAATGAATCTATTGAAGTATTAAAAATAAATGAAGAAGAAATAAATGCAAGTGAAGTTATTAATTCTTTATCTTTTATTATTGAATTATTTTATGAAGAAGAAAAATTAATAGCTTTACAAATTGGCTTATTTCTTGTTCCAAATATATATTATAATAAAAACGGTATTTTTATCACTGATGACGGTTCGTGCACAGAGAAATATGATGTTATTTATTATAATGCTCACTTAATTGATATTTTAGTGGATATAAATAGCACATATAAAAAAATGGTATTTGAAAATTTAAAATCTAATATAATCGAGTTTAATGATTTATTTGAGTATGCTTTTGAAAAAAAAGAAACAAAAAAATTTGAAATATTAGCATTTTTAATTATTTTTATTCAGCTGGAAACAAATAAATTATTTTATGAAATTTATGATATTTCAGAAGAAAAAATAAATTGGTTAGAAACAACTTTAATGGGCAACGAAAAAAATATTGAGTATTTATGTTTATATAATGCATTTATATATTCTAAAATGCTAAATAATCTTAGAAATATGGTGCTATATTTGGAAACTATTAATATTTCTATAAACAGAAATATAATATATGATAATAGTAAGAATATGTTAGATCAGCTTTCACAGCAAGGTAATTTAAATTTAAAATTGAATATTACATTTAGTGACGCGATTGATTCGACCGGAGATGGCATTTTTCGAACATGGCTTACCTTATTGGCCATTGAATTTTCTAAACCAAGTAACTTTCTGTTTAATATTTGCAATAGTGATACATTTACATACTATCCATCTCTATTTACGGAAGAAGCTTTGCATAACAAGGCAAACGCTGATTTGAAATTTATCGGGAGAATAATTGGTATTGCACTTCGGCATGATTTTATTTTGCCTATTGAATTTTCTAAATGTGTATATGAGATATTTTTATCAAAGGAAATAAATATTGATAAAATTTTACAAAGTAATAATTCGTTACGTACTAAATTCCATGAAATGGAAACATATACAGAAGATTTGAACGATGTAGGTTTATCGTTTACAATGGATGTTATTGGAATAGCAAATGGCAAATATATAAGAACTTATGTTGAACTGTGCCCAAACGGAAATGATTTGATAGTGACAAAAGATAATTTCAACATCTTTAAAAAGTTATATTTGAATAGGTTTCTTGAGGAATTCATAAAATCAGTTAATGAAATGAAATTAGGATTGCTAGAAATGGTTAATAAAGAAATACTTGATGATATTAAGATTGGGTTTAAATTAAAACGGTTGATTTCTGGAAATATGGAAATAAATGTAAACGATTGGAAACTTAATACTAAATATATTGGTTGGAATTCAGATGATGAAACAATACGATGGTTCTGGGAATTTATTGAATATTGTAAAGGAATTAATGAAAAATTAAATAAGCTATTGATTGTCTTAATAGGTACATCCCATTTGCCACCAGGAGGGTTTAAAAATTTAAGTAACGGAAATTTTAAAATAGTTAGGCTAGACGATATAAATAATACAGTATGTATACATACATGTATAAATGTTCTTAGATTATCAAAATTTGATTCTAAAGAAATTTTATTTATGGAACTAGAAATATTTCTTAATTCTGTGGAAAAAGGAACATTTTTTAATTTACGATAATGCTTATAAATATACATTTCTAATAAAAAATACTATCATATATGTAAACTGTTTATTGGATTCACTTTTTAATTGCAATTTATTTTTATAATAAATTATTATTCAAACTATCTTTTATTTATTATATTTGAGCTCTTACATCGAGTTTGACTATAAATAAATCACTGATTAATACTTTCATTCAATTAAATATTATAATATATCCAATTATAAAAGTTGTTTTCTGGTAATTAAATATTAAAGATTTATATATAAACCATTTTAATGTATATTCCTGACTCACATGATCCTATCAGCACATATATCAAACCAATTTTATGTTTTTTCTATTAAATTTTATAAATTATTGGCTATGTATAATCTTAAAGCAAGATATAATACAATCGCCATATTGATTATATGATTAAGTAATAGGTGCATCTTTGATATACATTAATAATAGTATAATGTGTTAAATAAAATACAGGGATATTTTAAGATAGTGAAAATTTATGTAGAATAAAAAAAATAGTTAATAATTCTATTATGATAATTAAGAATTCATACATATAAGCATATATAATAGAAGACAGGAATATCAAAATAATAAATATTTTATATTGATAAAGTATAATTATATTTGACAGGTGTGATATTATTCCCAAAAAATCTATGAAGCAGAAATAAGTCAGGCAACATATATGACAAATTGAAAAGAATAATTATTTATCGAACAGTAATATACAAGATTTGGAAGAATAGTAAATATTATACATCTTTTAAAAATTTAATATTTGATATAAACGCAAATAATATAAAAAGTGAACCCAATTAATTACGTGAATACACACAAATCTATTAAGCTATGCTTTATAGTATCTCACCAATAAGAAGCTGGTTTATAATGTAGGATATCTAAAAATGATATAAATAATTGAATATATTATGTATAATAAAAATATACATTTTTTAAATGATCACATAAAATGTAAATTTTAAAACAGAATTATATTTTCAAATTATATAAAATGATCGATTATATTTTGAATTAAAAACGTTTACAAAACAATGTTAAATGTGTTTTATATAAAACGCTAGTACAACATTACTAAATTGTATGGTATTATAAAATAGATGTATTTAATAAATATCAAGTATTTTTAAAGGTAGTTTTTCTTCGTCTTATATTACCATAATTAATATATTTATTCAGATAATTCAAAAATGATAAACAAAGATAAAGAGTCAATAGCATTTAAAACAACTGCATTCAATTAAATTCATTTAATCTGAGAATTGCAATAGAAAAATATAATATATGTGAGATAAGAGTAGAAAACAATGAGTCTATTAATTAAAATAAAAATATAATAATAAATAATTTTAAATACAAGCGGGCTATAAGGAATATTTGTCGTGGAATTAAGGAAGTATTTATTTAAAATTCAAAAATATAAACGAAAAACCATCAAGGCAAATTATTACTCATAATATTGCATTAGCAAGTCAAATAAATATAGAGTATTAGTGCGGTTATGATTTTTGATATTCGAAAAAAAACATTCTGAAAATTTTATAGATACAGAAAAAGATTAATTGACACACATTAAAAATAGTAAATATATATGGAAATAGATTACCGATTCTATTAAAAATAAATAAAAAAGCTAAGAAAATTAAATAATATTTAAGCGAATGTCTTTCTCATAAAAACCATACACTACATTTATATGCTTGATGAATATACTGGTTCAAAAATATGTTTGATTTCTTAATTAAACATATGTTTAGTTTTTATATGATATATTAAAAAGTGTCTGCTTTGCTTAATATGTAAATACATTTTATTTATAAAAATTATGTTCAATTAAAAGTGATAATAATTTATTATCATAAAAATAAATTAGATCATATAAGGAACAACATGAATGTATATTTTCATAATATTCTTATTTTATTTATGTAACACCTACTTTAAACATTAGAATTATTACTTATTCTTTCCATATTTCTATAATTTTCATTATCGAAAGGATTAAATGGCTCTACTGATTTCCCATGAAGTATGCTATTACTAAGATATCTAACCACACTATCATAATGATTTAAATATATATAAACAGAATAAACACTTCTTGAATCTTTTATAATTTGCTGGCACATTATTAAAGAGGAGATTATAAACTCTGTATCATAAAACATTCCAGAGGATAACATATTATTTATTATTTTATATTTTAATGTCTCATCTTTTTCTTCCATTAAATAATTATAAGTAATATTTATAAATGGTTGAATATATTTTCTATTTTCAGACAGAGTCACTGTTCCCAAGGCCTTAAGAATTGTCGTGCCCAGTCCTGGATCATTGGAGTTAAATAAAGCTTCAATTCCCGTATAAATAATTTTAGGTGTACTTAAGGTGCGATAAATAAGCTTATTTACTGATTCATCAGCCATATCCAGCTTATTTAGTCCATCGACGAGAACAGTAAGATATTCCTTAAATAAAGGATCCGAATTATAAGACACACCAGTGCTTACAATCTTACTGAAGAATTCCTTTATTAAATCCTTATCAGTTTTTATTGAATTCAAAAATTTCAGAATTTTTATTCTATTTTTAAAGCCATCATTCTTAAAAAAGAAATCTTCAATGGCATATAAAATATTATCAACCCTGTTACCCTTTATAACCAACTTACGCAGCTTTGCTAGTACCAACTCACAACTTTTTCTTGATCCGATTTTATTTACGAAGCAATAAATAAGTTCTAAAAATAAAACATCTTTTTTAAGCAATTCATACACCAATGTTATCACACAATGTTGAATAAACTCATTATTTATATTTGTCTGGAAGAGAAGTACAACCCGACGTTTTAATTTAATGTCAGTCATCTTAAACTCCAAAAGAATATTTTTAATATTTCTTAAAATATAATAAATTATTTCATGACGTTGATTCTTACAAAGATCTATCAGTTCATGAAATGTTTCTATGCTATTATTCTCAATGATTTTTAAACTTAATAAATTGATTCGATCCTTATGGCTTCCTCGAGTTATGATTTCTCTTTCAAGTGGTGTTAGTTTTGTGAGAGATTTAATTTTCTTTTTTGGCTTTGGCTTTAATATACTTTTACTTTTCGTTGTATTATTTGATATACTACTAAAGTTTCTATCATTAGATATACGGCATTCTTTTTCTTTTTTAATTCCTTCCTCTCCTTTATATTTTTTTTTATTTCTCTTTTCTTTTACACTTTTCACATCCTTACTATTTTGTGCTATTACTTTTTTATCTTTTATTTCTTTAGCTGATAATCTTTTTCCGTTTTTATTTAAATGTTCTTTTTTCATTTTCATTGGGGATCAAATGAGATATTAGAAATATCTATGAATTAATTATAATTTATTTCTTTTTAATATACTTGTTTCTTAACAACATTACTGGCAGTAAGAATTAATATATAATATCTTTTTTATTATATATTATAATATAAATAAATATTCTACCAAATAAACTAATTCTTCACCTATAAATATATCCTTCATTATATTCTATCTAAAAGATTTGGCTCTAATTCACATGTTAACCCTATAATAAGTGGATAAGAAAGATACAAATAAAATTATATTTATATATTTCAAATAATAATTAAAGAAAGTGATGTATTTTGTATTGGTTTTGTTTAACAGACAAAATCGGAAGTATAAAATTGGAATTATTTAAATAAATAATTAAATTTTTATTATATTACAAATGTAAATAATATAAAACACATTTAATGTTTAAAATATTTATTTATTTGTTTACAAAATATGAATATTATATCTTACTTTTTAGATACTATAAAATTAAGAAATATTTTACACTTCAAACCCACTGCATTTGTTTATAGCATTCATCCTCCACTCTACAACTCATCCATCCTACAAACCATCAACCCAATCCTTACCGTCCTCCTTACTTACATATTTTTATCTCGGCATATAAAAAGAGATATGGCGTATATCATTGCTACCATATCTTCTTATTTGTTGGTTACCAATAATTCAGATATAGTAACTATCCTTCTCTTTCTTTGCTTAGGAAATCGATGGCCCTTTATCACCGGATTTTATGCGGGTATTTGTTTTTCTTGTTCTTGGGGTGCCACCTATCCGATAATCCTTATTGGATCTTTGATTTATTTGTTTAATTTTTCAATTAATCCTAAAAATAATTATAAGCGTGTTCTGGTTTATGCCTTAAAAATTATTTTCGCCTTTTTTATTCTTCCATGTGGAATTTATCTTCTTGCTTTTTATTACAAATTTAAAATAGAATCCAAAATTTCTCCGCATATTGACAGATTTTCATGGGATTTTAAAGTGAGTTTCATGCAGCATCATCCAACATCCTGCTATGTTATTGACGGGTCAGAAATAGCTCTTCTTAATAAGCACACCCAGGCATATTTGTCTGAGTCTAACGAGATAACACTAGGAAGCAACCAGAAAGTCATTTTCGGATCTAAAACGCCAGAAATATGGAAATTGATAAAAATACATGTCGTAGAAGATGGTTCACCAGAAAGCCTTGGAGAAGATGCACGATATATCCAAAATGGTGATTATATAAAAATACGAAATCTTAAAACAGGAAACTATTTGCATTCGCATGCCATAGAAACACAAACATCAAGGGAGAATAAATTTTATGAGGTTACTGGATTTGGACCAGAAACTGACGATAACGACTACTGGAAGATAGAATTTGTAAATACAGATGATAGCATACACCGAAATGATAAGCATATAATGATAGCTCGTAAGACAGTTTTTAGATTGAAACATGTTCGAACAGGTTATGACTTGTCTGCAAGAATCACAAAGAAGGGAGTTGAAATTCATGGAACAGTAGAAGGACTTAAAATAAGCAAATCATTTATTATTACAGATAATATTGTAGGAGAACATTTAATAGAACATTATAACGATAGTACATTAAAAGAAAAGATAACTGAATATACCAAATTAAAGCTCTCAGAAATAATTTGGGAATATCACACCCAAATGTATTCTGATTATAAGAAGAGTAAATTTGATGAGTATAGTGAATATTTACATGTTTTCGGATATCTTGTTATGTTCTTTATTGGAGGACTTATCAACCGTGTTTTATTTTTGAGATATCAAAAAGGTGTCCGTGTTAGTTGGGATGTATGGTTTCTATTTTGGAGTTTTACATTTAATTTTATTTTTAGAATTAATCCGACAGAATTGCTTTATTTAATATTCCTAATAGAAATCATATTGGCTGATTATATATTGAAAGCAGCATATAATGTTATATTTAAATGAATAATTATAATCATTTGTAATATTATTTATAATTTATCTTGCTAAAATAATCTCAAGTATGAAATATTTAGTCCAAGTATATAAAATGGTTTGTTTGATGTTTTTTATTACATTTTTAGTATTATCCAATAAAAAATGTCAAATAGAATTATATTTTTTTGTTTAATTTTGTTTTATGAGCTAAAGTATAATAATAATTTATAATATAGAATTTAATCATGCCAACATAACTGCAAAGATAAAAAATCACTTAGCTACCAAGTGTAAAAATGATTGATCATAATTACACGTTAAAACATCGAGGTTTTTAGCTGTATACATTTTTTCGCTGAATGAATATGAATTTAAACAATCAAAAAATTCGTGTCAACACCAAAATAAGAACTGATGTTCTGGTCAAACATAATCAATCGGACATATTTATTTGCAGTAAAAGCTTAAATGTAATATCTTTAATTGACGTCAGCATGACAAACCAAGATAATCAGACCTAGTATAAACGTAGAAAAAAAAAGAAAATAATTTCTTTTGGCTAATAAGCTCAGATTACTTTAGACTCCGAAACGAAAATTATATTTTATGTTATAAGAAAGTAAAAAAGTTTTGCAATGGTTACTTAAAAGAGCTTAGCATTACACAAACTATCGAAGCATATATCCAATTAATCGTATTAAAAAAAACCTATGAAGATAATCTCACTAGAATTTAGGCGAAATATTGAGGATATTATGGAAATAAAAAGTAGAATTGAAAAAGCGATAGATAAGTTTGGGAATGACAATGCTGGCAAATACCAACCACGTATAGAAAAAAAAAGAAAACATAGCAATAATAAAAACAATAATTTTTAATGATATTTTATTTGTAGGGTTAGTGTTGTGTTATTCTTTTGTATGATCTGCTGTCGACATCCAATGGCAATTGCTTCTCCGAATCTTTTCACGACATCTTCTACACGATCTCTTACGTCTATGCCATCCTCAATGCTTCTTCTGTGCTCAAGTGATATGGTTTCGAGCGTTTTCTTCAGTACCGTCGATTAGATGTATGCCTCTATCGTAGATGTTATTTTTAATTCTTTAAGATAATTCCTGTGATACTTGATTACCACACCATCCCATGTCATAACATAAGCTATTATTTTAGTTTTTGCTTTGTATAGCTAGCTTAATTCATTCTTACAGAGGTCATATTTCTTTTTCTTCTCCGTTTCAACAATTTGGAGATTATCTTGGCTCGTTATACCAACTTCAACTAATATAATTTCATTCTCCTTCTTATCGTAAATAAATATATCTGGTCTATTATTTTTTATTAGGATATCAG
>SBIQ01000135.1:0-23113 GCA_014805555.1 Astathelohania contejeani | reverse complement strand
TGGTATTAATTTGTAATAGGTATAGGGATCTGTAATATCTCTTATCGATCTATTATTATCACCCCCTTCTACATTATTAACTATAAAAGCATAAAATTGATCTCGGTTCAGGATATCTGGAACAAATGATCTAAAGGGAGGCGAGCCATCATCTCTGGCTCCAGGAAATATATTCTGATTCTCTGAAATAAAAATAGAATAATTAGTATTACATATTAAAAATATATATTATTAAATTTTTCTCTTTATGACTAAAGAAAGCAAACAGTAGCCGTCTATTACCTCTTCTTTTCTTGGAGCTTGACCTAGACCGTGATCTCGAGCCAGACCTTTTCAAGCTTCTTGACCCTGACTTCCTACTTCTTGTCCATGATCTGTGTTTCTTTCTTGCTCTGTTTACCTCATCACTAGATTCATTGGAATCATTTTGGGGAAATTTTATACTTCTTGACAATGATCTTGATCTTCTAAGTTTCTTGTCTCTGTATTTCTTTCTTGCTCTGTTTACCTCAAAATTGTCTGACACATCCACTGTAAACAAACAGTCTGATATATTATATTCATTTTTCATAAAACAATTGAACTTATAGTAACTATTTTGTCAAATATATATATAACTCACATTATATATTATTAAATGAACCAAAATTGAAAGACTTTGAAATTATCAGAGATGGTTCTTACTTTACTCTGGTGCTGTTGTAATATTTTCCCCACAAATCAAACAACAGGTTGATCCGACTGATGATTTTAGACAGAGGCAGTGGTATTTATATGAGTAGACCGGAAAAGGAGCATATAATGACTATCTGTTCTAAATATAAATGATGGGATTTATAAATTTGAATTTAAAAACGGATTCATAGTGTCTGTCCCACACATTGACTAACAGATCTAATTTTTATTATTATTATAATATTATCACTTTCTACATTCTTAATCTATTATATATTTGCTTGAAAATTATTTCGGTAGGGTAAATATAAATATATATTAATATCTTTATTTTACAAACCTCTTAACTATTACTACCCAATATCTATTAACATTTTAATACATTTATTTTACAACACACTCTGTTCCTTCAATGTTATCTTTAACTATCTGTTCTGATATTTTTGGATTCTTAAATTTGTAAATTTAAAATAACAAACTTTATTAATACATTAATAATTCTTTTATAAACCCCTTTGAGAAGATTCATTTAACACATTGGAACTTTTTTAATAATATAAATATTTAATGGTGAATAATTACTGAACCCAAATAATCATATTTTCCCATTTTTCAAACATTAGTCATCAAAACCTTATTAATAATTTTTGTTTATAAACCACTTTGAGAGGATTTATTTTACAACCTATCTAATATTTTTTTGGTAAGATACATCAGGTTACCAGTTTAATTAAGGATCATGTATTTTTGTAGTTATTATTATTTCTTAAATTCTCTAATGATTAAACAGTTGTGGATTCTACCAACACACTCTGGTCATGATTAATAATAACAATGGAATAAGAAAAGCTTGCACCACCGTACCATCTTCTGCTTCTTGACTATGATCTTTTACTTCTTAACTCTTCACCATGAATTAGATCTTCTGCTTCTTGACCTTGACCCAGATATTGACCTGTGCCTCTTTCTTTTACTTCATCACTAGAGTCAGCATTTCTTCTATTTGGGAGATGGGGGTTTTGTGTCTTCTGGTGAACATAACATGTTTCACCACTTTCCTTGGACTCCACTGTAACAAAAATTTCCTGAATCAGCCCAATATCTTCCTAAAATACCAACTATTTTAGAAGGATTTCAAAAAATTAACTGTCGGACACAAAAAGGTTCACATTTTATATTATTAAATGAACCTAAATTACCATAATGATGGGTATTGACAGCTCTCAAATTTACTACCAATTGATTTCCATCTGTATTGATATCTGAGTAAGTCAATACAATTATTACATATAAATAAATTTACATATAAGAGGAGATATAATATTCTCCCATCCTATTAGAACACACACCATGACAACTTTTAATTTTATAAACGAAATATGTAAGCTGGCCTGAACTGAGAGAGGGGAAAGTAAACCAAGCAGCTTTGGAAGATTTTTTGAAATTACCAGATGCTGTCGTGTCTTCCCCCCCACCAATCACACAGGTTAAATCAGACTGATTGTAAAGTACATATTATATATATATATAAAATATATATATATCTCTAATCAAAAAGCTCTGGAATTATTCATTGTCAGCAGCTTTAATTTGGTTCATTAGGTCCAAGATAAATATTTTGTCATTAGGTGAATATCGAGAAAGAAATTTCGCATCCATATGAACCAACTCGGTGTACGTTAAATTAGTCTTCTGAGCTTTTTTTCTCTCCCATTCTATAGCAACCATATTCACCAGGCTTTCCAAAAGGAATATTTTGGCCATATTTTCTGATTTTAAATCAAGTGAAGCAATTTTCACCCCATATTGCAAGCTATCTGCAGTTGTACAGAGCCAAGCTTCCAAACACCGCTGTTTATATTTAGGAGTGTGTTTATGTAACCACATTTGGGGATGGTGCGGCTCATAATTTATATGTAAATCACAAGCCCTGTACCATATTGAACAGTTTATATTATGAATCCACTTCAAGGTGTAGCCTATACTCTGTGATAAGGCAAACATTGAAAGGTCATGACGCTCTATTACTTCTTCGGGTAATTCTGGCATGAAGCGAGATAGTTGCCGATAACTCTGCTGGATCCAGTAGCGATGACATTTCACCTGAGAAAAATGTTCCTGCAGATTGAAGTCTTTCCACAGTAACTGTAGTATTACATCATCTTTGATCACTATATTTGGTGTATGTGTTGTAGCATTTCCTTGCTTATCTTTTTGATTTGTAATAACCATTATCCATTTCAAATGACCGTCATTGATAAATTTGTCTTTAATCGCTCTTTTCAGTATTATTTCCTCAGCATGCTTTCTAAAATAACTTTCCCAATGCTCCACGACAACTTTACTAATCATTATGAGGAAAGCCATGTTGTGTGCTTTCCTTACCATTTCTTCGGTTATCACATCATCATCGGCTACATTTTTCTTGCTATCATCCTCTATTTTAGCCAATTTAATAAGCCTTTTCATTTCGTATTTCTTCTGTAATTCTGTCTGGCACATAAAAATTGTCCGCCTGTGTTCGGGTACAGTGGTCATGAGGATTTTCTCCCGCTCTGCTAAGGTAACAGCCTTCCAGGTGTCATCAGATGTTACAATTTGTTCTATTAATTTACTTATTATCTGATGCTGATTCTTGGAATATCGCTTCAAGAATTTGTCATCTATGTAAGCAAGTTCCCAAAGGCTAATATCCAGTTGTCGCCACTTCCTTTTTTCCCATTCAATAGCAACCATATCTATAAAACTCTCGTATAAGAATGGTTCAGCCATGTCTTCGGAATTCAGATCATGGTTGACAATATTGAAACCATATGGACACCCATTGTGAACATCACACACATCTTTCATCCAGTGTTCTAATTTCGTCTTCTTCTCCTCAGGAGTATATAATTTACTCCAAGTTTGTGGATGATGAGGTTCATTGTGTAAGTGTAAATCACACGCAGTCTTCCATATTTCAATAGAGATCCTATGTACCCATTTTAAAGTGTAGCCTATAGCTTGACTAAAAGCAAATTTGCTAAGATCATGTCTCTCAATTATTTCAGCAGGGAGGTTTGGTATAAAATCTTTCAGACGATCATAACTTTTTTGAATCCACATACGATGACTTTTCACTTGAGCATAATGTTCCTTTATATTGAATCTATTCCATATTAATTCAACTATAACATTATCGTCAGTTTCTGTCAGCCATCTATTATCATCATCATCATCATTAGGTTGTTCAAGTACATGAACCCACTTGAGATGATCCTCCTTGATGTAATTTTCTTGAACGGCTTTTTGGAGAATCAATTTTTCCGCATGCCGCCGCATTTCTGGAGACCAAATAACCATGACCAATTTGGCTATAGCAATTGGTAGTGCTGCTGCTTGGGCTTTCTTCCTGATAGTTTCGATAATTTCGACATTTTCAATCTCGACATCATGCCTTCCATAATTATAACGATTTTTAAGTCTCTCTTCTTCCATAGTTTTTGATGTTTCAATTAATTTGGAACCATATTCCTTCATATTTACAGGTAAAGTACACAAAATAAGATCCATTTCTTTAAGATTTCTTGGCTGAATGTGGAAATATATGCAAGTGAAAAGTGACTGGTGTAGAACTGATCCCCCTTGGCTCTCAGCGGCTAAAGATCCGTTGTTTATGATCTACTGTGTCTTCCCCGCAGTCATTAAGAGTAAGGCAGAGTGTAAATAAAAAAAAAATATATATATTTACAGAAGAAACACAATGACTACAGTATATGTATAAAAGTTATAATATACCTAGATTTTTATGTTTAAATTCCAAGTAATAGTAAAACCTCGACCCAGATTCTGTAAAACAATGTCTGAAATTTCTGCTCTGTTTCATAATCAAAACATTGCAACAATTTTTATAGCTAGATGTCGCTGTTTTCTATCTAGACTTTTGTGCTTGGCTTGTCTCATCATAGGATTAAAGGGTCATACAGAAGTATGAAACAAGTGTCGCTTGTTCATATTATCCACACCTAACTTCAATATTGAGGAAGCATTATTCGCCGTTCGCCACATACCAAAGCCCATGTATCGAGCATATAAACTTTGCCATTTTATATAACATTATTTATTTTAGGTTTATTGCCGGTCCTAAAAGTTTGACTATAGAGATGTGGATTTGTAGTTACCAATTTCATGTAAACTGGTTTCTTTTGTATTCTTTGCATACGCACCATCAATTCATATTGCAATACAAAATTCCTAAGTACAGTTTTTGTTATCCAACTAACAAAGAACTCATGATATACACGATCAATTTGCTTTATATTAAATTCGGCCTTGGAAAAAGTATCTAAACCAACATCGGCTAAAATTCTCACTCCTAGAAACATAATTCTTAATTCGCTTAATATTAGTCAAATCGGTTTTGGAAAAAGTATCCGAACCCACATCAGTTAATGATTATCATCTCTCGTAGTCTTTTTCCACTATTTTTCAAAAATGGTATAGATTGGTGTGGATTGCCACAATACTGTCCTATTCAATAAATAAAAGAAATTGGCATAACTCATCATTAAATTTTGGTTTACTCTACCCAAACTCATCATTAAATTTTGGTTTACTCTACCCACACCGTCTGATCATGGTCATGGTCTTGGTTAATAATAGCACGAAATGTAAAATGAATTTGAAACACTCTAGGTTGTCCTCCAATGGAGCCCAATCTAATTCTTAACGAATATAAAGTTACAATTGTAAAATTTTATCTCTCCTCAAATCAGGGTAAGGTTGATTGTGGTATTAATTTGTAATAGGTATAGGGATCTGTAATATCTCTTATCGATCTATTATTATCACCCCCTTCTACATTATTTTAACTAAAAAAGCATAAAATTGATCTGGTTCTGGATATCTGGAACAAATGATCTAAAGGGGGGTGAGCCATCATCTCTGGCTCCAGGAAATATATGCTGATCCAATTTTCCTAAAATAATTATACTTATATATAGAAAAATAACTCGCATTTTATATTATTACGTGAGCCCAAAATGGAAGACTTTCAGAGATGGTTCTTACTTTACTCTGGTGCTGTTGTAGTCTTTTCCCCAATACATCAAACAACAGGTTGACTGACAGAGGCAGTGGTATTTATGTGAGTAGACTGGAAAGGGAGCAATAAGATTTATAAATTTGTATAAGTAAAATAAAAAAATAAAACTTTATTATTTATATACCCCTTATCTAACAAAAAAGTTCACATTTTTGCTCTTACTTTACTTTGGTGCTGTTGCAGTGTCTACCCCACATATCACACAGGGCAAATCAGAGATGTGGGGAGGATATGGTATACGCCCATAGTTGCCAAATGTAAAACTAAAATAACATATATAGAGGAATCATTAGTCTCTTTTCACAACATACCAAAGCCCATGTATCTGTCAAACAGCTGTACATCCACACACAGTTTTCCAGATTCTGACAAAAGTGATTCCACCATATCAAACAGCTATACATATAGTAACATAACATCCACATCGTAACATCCACATCGTACCGCACACAATCTTCACGCTTAAAGATGGTAGGTTAGTTAAGTCTCCGGTATCATGGGATATAGATTAAAAATGTTGGTTAGGGTAGTTATGATTCTTAAAAGTGAGCTTCTCGATGTATATACGGTTGGTCAGTAAACAATTGTATGTGCCAAATATTCTTCCACAGGTTAAAAAGCTGCTTTTTCTGGTTGGATAATACATTCATTATAGATAAGGATTGTGACTGGATGAACTACTGGTAAATAATAAGCGCATCTAATAGATTAGTTCTTTAATTTAGGCACCACATTTGATACATATGTACGATTTGATGCTATATTTCACCTGTATGGATCGTCATTCTATGGATTGTCATTCATATGTTTAGACAGTCCTTGTAACTGAATTTCTTTCCATATGGTACATGTGTATGGGTTTGCACTTGTGTGGGTTATCATATGCTTTTTCAAGTTGCTAGGGTCTCATTTTTCTTCAATATTTCCATCCTTAGTTGGTTCTGTTTTAAAAAATATAGTGCAATATAAACTTTTACAGCAACCACAGTTAATCCATTCTCAGTTGGTTCTGCTTTAAAAATAATACAATTCAATTAATTTAATATAAGTATATAGTGAAAACTTTTATAACTACCAGTGTTAATTTTATTGAATAAAAAAAAATACTTACCGGAGAAACACATAGTCTAACACTATACCGTGTGACATACAGGAGAGACAGTGGTATTTATATACAAGCTTGACATAGTCTGGAAAGATAAGATTATCATATCCCTTTGGGATAGTGTGTAGTTGTATATTGTATAAATGATTTTATATTCCATTTTATATGATGTCAGTTGTATATGGTATAAATCAAATTTATACTTTTTAGTATTATTCAGTTTATAGTTTGTTTCAAAGCTAAGGGAAACAATAACATATATCAAATAGATATTGTCATTTCACTAAAGCTTTTTTTATTTTTTACTTTTTTGTGTTTGTTTAAATAATTTTTCTTAGCGTAAACTATTTTGTTTTCTGTAACAAACCAGCCTGAAAATGTGAACACCCCATACTGGCGAAAACCCGTACATGTGTACCACCAAGCTATGCTTCTGGTCATCACTCTGGTTAGAATGGTTGAGCAGATTCTATCTCATTGGCGATCTGTAACGAATCTATCTTGCATGTTAATCAAATGGGTGGGCTAACAATGACTGGTTTACCTACTGATCTGAACACTACTGTAAGTAATTTGGTACAGATTCTCCATGGGACAAAGCTTGGTTTGTCAGTTTCCTAGGACAAAACGGTGACTCATATTGTCTCTTCTACTCCCTTTACTATCAGATTGGTGTTGGTACTAGTAGTGTTGGGAAATATTTATGTCCAAAATAATTTTTTTATTGTGATTTGTTAGAAAATTAACAGCTGGACCTGAGAAATAAGAATAATATATTAAGAAATAAGGAATATTTTATAAAAGGCCATAAATTTCAAATATTACTATACATAAAAGTAATCTAGTATATAAAAAGTTTGTAACTTTATCAAAAACTATATAAAATTGTATAAATAAAATTATATAGTATATAAAATGTTATATATAAAATTAATATAGCATATAAAATTTTGTATATAAAATTAATAGAGCATATAAAATTTTGTACATTATTTAATTAATATATATATAATTAAATGATGGAAAATAAAATAGTGTTTGGTATAGCTACTGGAATTTTCAGAAATTTATTTTAAATATAAAATTTCAAAATGTTATATAAAAAATTTAATGAAACTAAAATTTAGTAGTAGTATTGGTCTCCATTTAACCCTTCTTTTTGTTCACTGTATGATAAATATTTTTCCCTTTTATAATTTTTGAGATACAAAATTTTATGAAAATATAATTTAGTAGTAATATTGGTCAAACAAATTTAGTAGTATTAATATACATCCATTCAAAAGTTATTATTGGGCATTTTATCTATACCTGTAGATGTAAAAATGGGATAATGAATTGGATCTTCATTATTTTTCCATGTATATTCTACATCACTCACGACATGAATGTACCAAGTGGCGGGCTGTCATATCACCTACGCCATATTTCTCGTTCAATGGGAATTATTGTTTTTTCTTTATTACAACTAACAAAAGTAGAGCGTTTTGTATCAACATCTTTTTGTCAATACTATAGCGGGTTTTAGCTACTTGAATGTTTTATGGTACACACAACAAATATAAATATTTTGGAGGGTTCTAATAATAAATTCCTTTTATGGTGGTGAAAAAATAAGGAATATTATCAGACCAATAATTTATATTTTGGATGTTCCTCCTTTTTTTATTTCCCCATATAATTACACCATGCGGTTTCTTTTAAAATTTGTGCCTCATTATCAGCTGTCAAATCATTTGGTATAAGGAAACATTTGCGAATTTCTTCAACAGTCATACTCTTAATGACATTGGCAAACATCTTACTTCCACTATAGAGTAAACCTTCAATATCTAAATAATCCGCTGCCATAATTATTGGTAACAGTGTCTCTTTATCTTTTAAAAAAAAATCCATTTCCCATGATGAAATAAAATCATGGATTTGGGATGATGGTGTGGGTTTATTAACATAATGATGATGATATCTACACCATTGAATTACCTTTTTTAAAATAACTGTATTTACATTAGGAAGAGGAATGGGGTCATCATCATTATCACCATGATCATTAGTGTTAAAAGATAAATCATCTAAGAGAGTTTTTATTATACTACTCTGTCGAATTATTTCCATTTCTACTTCAAAAACGTCACCCTCACTACTCTGGATTTTTGTCATTGGAGATGGAGTTGTCATCATTACTATATTCTTTCTTGACTCAGGTGTAAGAGAGAGATACCCCAAACAAGAGATTTCATAAAATCTGATGGTAGAAAGGTGTGATGCTGCCTTTGATGAGTGTTTTTGAATATGTTTGATGAATACACTGCAATAGAAAATATATTTTCATTAAGATGTGATTTAGGAAAATACTGTACGATATAATGAGAACCCAGAGTTTTTAGGGTTGTGGTCTCATCTCTAATATAGTTTTTAGATTTATTAATTAACTGATGAGGATCCCAGTTACCATTTAATATTTTAAATTTCAACTGAGAACATGGTATAACAAATATGGGTTGCAAGAGTAAAAAGAGAATGGATGACCACCGATAAGCTACCACTAGACTACTATTAGGAAGATTAAAGATAATCATGGGGGAAGATGATAGGTTTAAAAAAGGTAAATTCATGACGGGTTGTATTTTAGGTTTTAGCATTGTAGTAGCCCGCCAACCTGGATTAGTTACCATTTCAGAAAAGGAAGACCTTGAAGTAGGAATAACCCAACTACAAGGTAAATCATGTGTAAAAAAAGAGAAAGACACTATACCTTTCATTTTATTTTCGGCATCATAACCTAAAAGTAGGAGACCGGGTAGTTGACGTAGTCGACATATTCCTCCTACAAAATCTTTATGAATGGCAAGTGTCTTATATACCTGTCGGCAATAGGTGAAGAAATTTTTTATGATTAAGTAAAATCCCTTACCGTCGTATATAGGAAGGTAATAGTAATTATCATCATCCATATTATTATTATCATACCAATACCAACATTCATAAGATATGGGCATATTTGTATAAACACACCCTTTTAAGTAATTAATTTCTTTTTGACATTTAAACATTTTTAATTTTTTAATACTACTACTACTACTACTACTACAACTCTTCTGATTGGCTGGAGTCATTTTCTTTAGGCAGAGTTTCAACTATCTCCATTAATTTAGTTGATGGTTTGTTGTCATTTTTCCCTTTCTTTTTACTTATTTTTGGGGGTTTTTGTACTTTTTGGTCTGTGGTTTTTGCTCTTACACTTTTATTCGGCTTCTTTTCTTTTAAAATATTTGTCATTTTTGATATAGGTACAATTTCAGGATCTACAGATTCATCTCTCTGTCTCTTCAAATTGTCTTTAGGAATATCCATTTCATTTGTTGGTTTAGCTATAGCTAAAGCCTTTCCCTCTGGTTCTTTTTCTTTTAGTATATTTAAAATATTACCATCGCCTTGTATTTTTCTAAATTTATCATTTAGTTGTTGGATATACCAACTCTTTTCCTCTTTCATATTGCTCTTGTATAATAAAGCCAGTGATTTTAAATTATTATTAGTATTTTCTATAGATACTATTGGAGCTTCATTATTGTATTCATGATAATTAAGTATATCCTCATCTTTTAATAATGTTAAATCATGAATGTTAAATTTAATTGGAATAAATACAGTTTCTATATTTTTTTCTAAAATAGATAAATTTAATATTTCCAATATTAATGAATCTTTATTGAATTTTTCTGATAATAAATGAATATTTAATTCAATAGACCTTATGAGAATTTTGTCATTTATTACATCGACAAGATTTTTATAGAATTGGGCACAACAGATAAATTTATATATGTGATGTGAAAATGATTTGAACAATTTATATAATTCATTTTTAGCCACTGTATATTTACAAAATAATTTTAATACTGAAAATTTCTCGAATGATAATTGTATATACTTATTATAGCAATGACCCCTTGTTAAGTAATTATCAAGTGCCATAAGAATTATGTAAATAATTTCATTAAATTTATCCTGAACTGTAGTTTCCACATTGTCCCCATTATAATTTTTGACCATAGCATGAAACTGTTCTAACTTGTTTAACTTAGTTTTTGTTTCTTGATTATGTAGTGTTAAGGTCGTTATTTCTTTCTTCATTTCAGGAATAACATTTTCACATATTGAATTAGGCTTATTAATTATTTTTAAAATATGGGTATATAAGTTTTTTACATTATTTAGATGTAAATCTTTTTGTATTTCATTTTGAAATAATGTATAAATGATATTAATAAAAATATTAACTTTTGTAAGTTGTAATTGAGTTTTCAATAAAAGTTCCTGTGAGGGGTTATCTCTTATCTCTTCTTCCAAATTAATAATTTTGTTCTTTAAATCAGTTGTCATAAAATTAGTTACAAGGTTTGTTATGAAAAGCTGAGCTAAATAATTAGGTTCATTTAATACTTTTTTAAGATATTCATTTTCATTTATATACCTATTTAGTTCTTCCTTATGACTTGCTACTGTTTCATTAATAATCTGTACTATAAATTTATCGAGGAGTCTCACCAATAAATTAATCTCTTCTGTATTATTGGTATATAAATGAAAAATAGTAACGAAATTAGCCCGAAATATTGTGGCA
The DNA here is from genome assembly GCA_014805555.1 of Astathelohania contejeani. Taxonomy (NCBI): domain Eukaryota; kingdom Fungi; phylum Microsporidia; family Astathelohaniidae; genus Astathelohania; species Astathelohania contejeani. Next base: position 11,623 of record SBIQ01000135.1, on the reverse strand, counting down.
TTATCATTATTAAAATTAGTTAAATTATTAATCCTCATAATCTTATCACTTTCTCTTATACTATATTCAACTGAATCAGTATACTTATCTATAATTTTAGGTATTAACACTTTTATTTTCTCCATATTACTAGCATTCTCAACATCCATAATAGTATCATCATCAACTACTAAATTTGTGAAAGTATCTATTATATCTTGTTTCAATATTAATAATTTAGAATTATATAATTGAAATAAATCAATGAATTGTTTATTTGTATTTTGAATCTTTTCAACAATTATATATTTTTCTTTTAATAGGTCACTATAATTATTATTAGATTGTGTAATTTTATTGATATGGGAAGTATTAAGCTCTTCACATAATTTTAACTTTTGGCGACAATCTTCTAATTCGTCATGTTTATTATTTAATATTTGTTGTATGCTATGATATGTGAATTCTTGGTGCTTTAATTGTTCTTGAAGTTGTTCATTTACTACATTTGCTTCTTGCAATTTATTATCTAATTCTATTAATTGTCCATTTACATTTTTCAAATTTGATGTAAATTGTAAATTATTATTTAATAATTGTTGTTTATCAAAATTTTGGATTTCTATTTCTTTTTGTGCTATTGTTTTTATATTTGTCGTATTTATATCTTTAAGGGTTTTATTCGTATCATTTAAAGTTTTGATGTCTATTTCTTTTTGCTCTAGTTTTTTTATATTAGTCGTATTTATATTAGTAAGTTCTTTATTTTCTTTTTTCAGCCTATCAACATCATTTGAAATGTTACTTATTTTACTTTCTAGCTCTTTTATATTAGCTTGTTGTTCCGCCAAGATTTTATCTTTATTTTCATTTTCTGTATTTAAAGTTCTTATAAACCTAGAATTATTTTCACAGGTATTTGCTAAAATATTTTTTTCGTTTCGACAATCATCACAATTTTTCTTTAACTGAGTAATTGTTTGTTTATGAACAGAATCAATTACATTAGGAAGTTTTTGAGTGACCATCTCCACATAACGATCAGTTATAGTAAACATATCAAGTAACTTTGTTAATAATTTATTTATTTTATTATTATTTGTATAAGAGTTTTTATTAATAATTTCCTTCATTAATATACGTTCTTTTATACCTGATGTTCCATCAGTAGGAAAAGTTATATTATTTAAAATTTCATCAACAATGTCACTCATTTTTTTATTTAATTATATAATAATAAATTTAACAAACTATATTACATCTAAAAAGTTTATGGCGATTTCCTCTTGACTTTCATAATTATTATGACTACCATTCTCTTTATCCAACCCCACGGTGGCAGTAGAGGCTACTGATATTTCTTTACCACCACCACCATGTTCTTTTTCATTACCTTTTTGATCAATAATAATTTCTTTTTCCATTTTAATTTTCTTTAATCCTAAAGGACAATTATCATTGTTATTAAGGTCTTCATCTATGCCTACACCTACAATACTAATATTACTACTACCACTATTACTACAATTTTGTTCTTCTCTGGGACAAACATATTTATCATCACCGTAATCAATTACTTTTAAAATAATATCTTTATAGTTTTTGTTCAGTTTCTTTCTAATACTAGAATTCGTTGTCAGAATTTCCTTAATGGCTTTAGGTGCATGATTACGTATTTTACTGGCAGGAATATCCGAATAGTAAATAGAATCAAGATTATGCAGATAAAGAATTATTTTACCATCATAAACGGCAAATTCTGATAAACTAAACGATATTAGAGCACTGACAGGAATCTGTGATTCTTTAATGTCTACAAATGTTTCATCTTTGTAAGGAATTCGACTACGTCCAATACCATATACTTTGGAATTTTTGATATACACATTTCCTAATGGAGAATTTTCCGCATATACCGTATCTCCTGTATCAGTGGCCACAAAAGGACAAAATTGTACACCTAGATTAATACGATGTCTTAGGCATTCGTTCTGAAATAGAGGATCTTTCTGATAAAGAATTTCATTACAGTTTAATGAACACTGTTTATCTCTATGTCCGTCTACATACATTGAAGAGTTCCATATTTTACCTTCTGTAGGTGTACTTATTTGTAATTCCTTGGCAATGGGTTTGATTAACTTATCTTCAATTATTTTATGAATATCTTCACCAAATTCAATGTTTGAAATTTTATTAGTCTTTATGGCATATGGACCTGTACCACCCGAAACTAGATAACATTTCACTTCTAATAATTTGACTTGTAATTTCTTTAGATGATCGTCGAGTATGCGATAACGTTTAATATTGTGGGCTGATTTATTTCCTTTTCTCTCCTCTAGTGCAAAATAACCACATACGTTTTCATATGTTTTATTAAATTTATCTAAAGTATCAATAATATTTTCTTTATTGTGTTTCCGAAGATCTTGAATGGTCATAAGTTTTTCATTATTAGGTGGTTTATTAGGTAACATATGATAATTGGACTTGGCAGCTTTGTCCAACATTTCTGCAATAATTCTGATAACCTCTTCATCTTGATTTACAAAATCTAGTGTACTATAAAACTTTTCTATTGGAGGTTGAGGATGAGGATGCTGCTGAGGGGGATTTTGATAAACACCTGGGAGATAGTGACCATGAATGTCATTTGTTGTTGATGGTAATGGTGGTTGATATGTCGAAGATGATGTTTGACTTGTAGCTAAATATGAAGATGATGCCATTGGTTTGGGTGTTGATGTTGAAGGTTGAAGTGGTGGTTGTTGTTGTTGTTGTTGTTGTTGTTGTTGTTGTTGTTGTTGTTGATGGTATGTTGAAGGTAGATATGGGCGATAGTATGATGTTGAATTCATGTTCTATATAATAAAGACTTTTCGTATTTGTACCCGTTATATAGTGACTTAAAAAAAAAATTGTATTCAATCTAAAAAAAAGTATAATATGAATTCTCTTTAGATGAATCTCGTCTTAATGCAATAAATGGTAATATAATTAACCATTGGTCAGTTTTATTATTTGTTTCATCCATCTCCATAATCATATCTTGTATATCATGTTCAATACTATATATAAAAATAAAAAAGGCTACTAATTCTTCAAAAGAATTAGAATTCAATGTTACCAAAATCTCCTCATTATTATTATTATTATTATTATTATTATTTGTAGGATTTGTGAGTATCAAATGGGTAAGTTTACTTATATTACCTGAAAGAAAAGAAGAAATATCTTTTAAATTTTTAAATTTTCGACATTGAGAATCGGAATCCACTGTCGCAAATATTTTTTTATTATTCTTATTGTAATATAATGTTATACGTAAAATAAAGGTAAAAGCTTGTTTTTTATTATTATTAATATTATTATGTTCAAAATACCACCACTGATATGTTCTATTAACAGAACCCATGTAAAAGGCGGGATTTTGTAGGCACATTTGATAAAATGAAGGCCATATTATAGTTAAATCAATACGAGGTATATGCATTAAAAGTTTACAGGCACTCAAGTTACAAACCCGATAACCTTGTTTTACATGTTTCTCATAAAGACGATATCGCTCACCTTGTTGATAATTAGTACTTAAATTTTCTATACTATATTGAGATCCCTTTTCCAAATCTACAGACTGAATGAATGCATTGAATGTTTGTCCTACATCGGAAATTAAACCCATTGAACGATTAATAATTTGTATTTCCGGCTTATATGAATTTGTAGGACACAGACACACACACTTGGGTAAAGTTAATGCACGAGGTACGAGTGGTATTAAGATATAATAAGAAATATGAGTACCACCCTCAGCTGTCAAGGTACCAGGATATAACTGTTCTATTTTTGTCCCTAAACAATACTGCATACAACTATTTGATTTATACGTATGAAGAGGTCGAATTTTAATGGTGTTCATGAAGCGGCGATCTCGATCAGGATTATTTATATCATTTGGGTTTATAGTTATTATCTGATTAAACCACGTTATTACTACCTGTCTAATATTTCCTAGTACATGTGTTGGATTATCATCTCGTAAAAGAATAAGAAGGCGCTGTAATAAATCTAACAAGTCGCGGTTATTACAAAGATTAATCCTTTTTTTATACCCACTAACTTTACACTTATTACCCATCTGCCGTTCTTGAATGGCCATGTAATGTTTCTTTTGAATAAGTACTAAAACTCCAAATGCACTTTCAAAAGCTATTTGGAGATAACTTGTAAAAGGTAAATCGTGTCGTAGATTAGCATTATAACGTGCCGCTAATTCATCTCCAGTACCAGCTGAACGAGGTACCCATAAAAAAAGTGAATCAGTATCCCCATATAAAACTTTAGCTCCTATCCCATTTCCCTTCTCATTAATATAAAAACAACGAGCTCGATTCAGATGATAACGACCGTAACCCGTAACCATACACGGCACCAATTCATCTGCAAGTGGTTTAATAACTGCCATGGCTCCATAAATAGAATTTACCATAATTTTAAGAGCATTCGCTTGAGTGTTCATTCCTGCTTTCTTCATAATACCTCGTTCTTTGACTAATTTTTCACAAATTTTTCGTAACGGGGATTGGGTATATGGTCGACCTTCTTGGACTTTAACACTCAAATAAGCAAAATATGGATCTTCATCCATGAGAAGTATATGAAAGATATTCTCATCAATTTCAGAGAGTTGATGGCGAGAAATTCGGGTAACAAAACCTCTATTTAAGTTATACTCCATAATGAGACTAGGATACAATGAATTAAAATCTAAAATATAGATGGCGTGAGTATCAGATGCTACATGTACTCCAATTTCTGGTTCAAAAACTTCAGCCCCTTTATATGTATTCTTTCGGCCCACATCAAGGTGATTCCGCTGTTCATTTGAATGTCTAGCATATTGATGGCTGGGAAGGAGACGGCCTATTTCCCAATGGAATGGAGAATAACGAGTAGTATTGGTAAGGAGATTTTCATCAATAGGAGCCGTGTAAATGGAATTAAGTAAATTAACTAGATAACGTCGCACAATAGCTGTAGAACTGGTACCAAGACAATGATAAGGATCAGCATCACCCATACGAGATAAACCTACCGTAATTCTGATAGTATTAAGATGTCCATTTAATTGGGTGACCAAATCAACATCCACTCTACAATAGTCGAGAAACTTTTCAAAGAAATTTTGGTCAGGTTCCATTCCGGTCTCCTCTAATTTTTTGTACATCTGATTTATATCTACAATATTAAAATCTGTCTTATGACGACCTAATATGGCTTCGGCACATGCATCTAGACTATCAGAAGGCGGTTCGAGAAATTTACCAATGGGAAAGAACTTTTTTCGACAGATCATAACATCCACATCAAGAATCCAGGGCGGTGTCATATGGGGTATGACACTTAAATTACAATATGACCGTAAAATATAGGTGTGATTAACCAAATGACCGGGCAAGAGACCATGGAAGAGTGCCCTCTTAAACAGGAAGGGATGGTCGAAACCATCTGTATTGTAACCGGTAGCGAAAATATGTCGTGGTCGACTGAGCAATTCCAGTGATCGAGCAAGGGTCTGCTTTTCTGATGAATATAATTCTACAGAAATTAAAGTATCCTCTTTAGTATGAATCGAAAATTCACGATTTTCTTGTTGTCGATTTGGATAATATACTACCAAAAGGGTTTCTATATCACTTAATTCAGTTGGATGTTGAGGATTAATAACGGTTGATGTTTGGAAAGAAGTAACCACAAGTCGATCATGAGAACTATCTCCACGAGGAATAACACCAGTTAAATCATGTCGACTAGCCTCAATATCAAAGGCAAGGATACGATAAGGTGGAAAGAAATTATCAAGATCACCACTGACAAATTCGAGTTTTTCATTTTGCACTCTAAATAAACCCCTGGAATGAAAATGTGGATTGCGACGTCGTTCAACATCAAAATAACACTGATAAGAATTTGTATATTTACCTAAAGCATTTATTCCAAAAGGATAATAGTTATATTTCAATAGATTATAGAGAGACATGCATCGATAACGGCCACTACAAAAAATACGAGCAGCATATCCTCGATATTTTTCTGTTTGGAGATCTTCCAATGAGACTTCACTCATAATCAAATGACCACTCCTATCAGTTTCCAGATCTTTGGATTCAAGTGTATAATAGTCTAATAAACCACAGTTTTGTAAAAATATCATAGAACTATCAAAACGGTCATGATTGCATGTGACTATTACTAAATGATCATAAGCCGAAGTATCAAAAATTACTCGTATGGGATCCTGTACCACAATATTGGTTCGGTTAAGACCATTGTCTTGTATTTGACTTTGGGGTATTGGAATTGCATAAAACTCCTGTTCATCTGTATTCCAAGAATATATCCATACATATTCTAACATGGATAATGGTACAAGTTGGGGTTTCATTTTCCAAATTATATATAATGAGAAATATTATATTTGTCAATCTTTTATATAATTTTAAAACTTAAAATTTAAGACTAGGATTTGTGTAATTCTTTATTTATAAATTCTTTATCAAATTCTAATATAAAAATAATTTGGATAATTTTAGGTTTAACTGTATTATTAAGTTAATATATTTCTAATAAAATCCACTAAGATATATTAATTAAAGAAAAAATTGTAAAAGTTTTATATATATAATTTTATTTAGTTTGGGGTTACATCTTCCATTTTTTGAATATCTAAAATAATATTCACAGTTTTAAGTGGATTGGCTCGAGACTTATCTGGGCGATGTCGGCAAATCTTTTCAATATATCTGTCATTATTTAACAGTACCTCATATATCTCTCCATCTTGTAATTGTTCTTCTAATAGTGTTGGTAAGGGTATTGATGGGGATGGTTTTGAACTAATAGCCTCACCTTGAAAAAACACATAATAGGGGGCTAAATTGTTTCTAAAATGAGTACGTAATACTTGTAATATACACATTCGTTCTGCAGCATTGAAATCGGTAGTGGCAAAGTCGATAATTGCAACTGGGCGATAGTGATGTATCAAACTATTGGCTAAAGAGTACAAATCAGTTTCTACTATAAATGTAAAGTCAATTAAAGAATGGAGGATATGTTGGGGTATTAAATGTGGATGAGTTGTTGATAACATCTGGGGACATGAAATAACAAAATGATTATGGTAGAAACGCAAAATTCCATTATTGCCATCTAGCTTCGGTAATATATAAATGGGGATAGTATTTATTATTGATGATAACATACATGAGGGGGATTGATGGTGTGGAACACTATCTTCATTGACTTGCTGATCTCCTACATGAGCTGCTAATGGTAGCTGAGCTTCCAGTCTCCATGATGCATGCCAGTAAATAGAACTTCCCGAAGATGGTAAGGATATAGGTACGCCCTCGTTATTGATAATCAATGCGGGACCCATATCACTGTGCTGTAAATCTTCCGTTTCCAAAGTGAAGGGAAATATTTGGGTGTGATCGTTAGGATGATATCGATGATAGAGGACCGTGTTGGTTGTAGAATCGAGGAGGTAGGTGGTTTTTACACATAGGTCATGACCATCAAGAAAGCTTGCCACACCCACTAAAATATTTGTCTCATTCATATCTTCTTTTTCACCGTCAATATCTTCACTATCAATATCATCATGAGTAGGAGGGATAGGACGAGTAGTTCCTTGCCATATTCGATTATTTTGGTTTGTACAAGTCTTTATATTATTATCATTATTACTATTATTATTATTATTATTATTATTGTTATATTGTACATAAAGTGAATCATAAAAATTATCTCCTTCATCACTAATATAAATCATTTCCAAAGTAAGAATATCATAACGAAATATTAGTTTTTTGTCGCGGTATTTCTTATACTGTATAGCATACCTATTGTGTTGAGGTTCTATAATGAGACGATAATCGCCCACCCGCATTTCTAAAACTCGTGAAAAGTATCGCATAGCTAGTTCCCCTAAGGGAGCTAACCGTGCTTGTATGAGTGGATGGGCAGTATCAACAATACGGCGACATTCGCGTTCTTCTACAAAATTTAAATTTTTACCAATAATATTCTCATTATTATTAATATTTGATCCGGTGGTCATAAGAGATAAAAAAGAAACATCAATTTTATGGGGTGGTAAATTACGATTAGTATTGACACATACATGTTGAATTTCTAGGGATATATATAATTTACCATCATTTTTAAACATGGAATATTTTTGAGCAGCATAAGCTTTTAAAATTTTATTTTGTAACACTTCTCGACCACTTACAAAAATGGTATTGGCCAATATTTCATCAACTATCAGATTAAATTTAACTTTCATCATTTTCCATTATAGGTTTAATATTAATACAATTTTGAATAATCCATGTGTAGACATTTATATTAATACGTTGAAGATTTTCTAATTGACGATTAATATTTTCTGAAGCTGGGTGTCGAAGAAAATATTCATATAAAAAATATGGGTAGTTTTTAGAATTGACTTGCTTAGTTAATTCTTCACAGAGTGCGAGTCTGTACACTCCTGTAATTATTTTATGTATCGTTTTTAAAAGTTGTTTTAAAACCGTCTTATGAAAAGAATAGAAAAGTTGAATAAAATCAGGCGTCTCTCCTAAAATCGGTGTTACTAGTGATGGGGATGATTGTATTTTTGGTTTCTTTGAGGGTTTGGGTTTTATATGGATTTGTTGACGTTGTTGCTGATGATGATTTAATATACCTTGTTTAATACGTTCATATTCATCATGTAACAAAAAAAAATTAAAGACGGCCTTTCCTAAAATTTCTATCTGACTTATTTCCTCTTCTTGTTCTTCTAATAATTGTTCGTGTCTTTTTATTTTTCGTTTTTTGGATGATGATGCTGAAGGTGAGGCTATTTCTTCATTACGATTTTGATAATATTCCAAAATATTATGAGCGATAGAATCTAATAGTATGTTGACAAATTTAGTCGGTTCCTCTTTTATTTTTAATATAATAACATTACTATCAAATTTTGTATTAGATACTAGTATACCCAGTGGTTCAATTACCTCATCTATAATAAAATCCACAAAATTTTTACAAATTTGTTGACGATTCATTATGTTGTTCTAGTTCCTTTTTCACTTGTGTTATGAATGCTAAAATTATATTTATCTCTTTATCAACTGTTTCAATTAAAATATTTTCTTGATGAGATGTTAAAGTTTCAGTAAAGGCAACCTGAAGTACAGTGGGGGTATAATTTAATAAATGAAGGCAACCATAATTATGAACATGAAGTGCCATTCGATGTTTAATATCCTCTGAAGAAAACGAACCATAAAGTATTTGCGCATGACATAAACCATATGGATTTTGGCAGTTAAGTTGTTCATGAAAAATGCTATCAGTATTCGGTTGAACAGATGATGTTAATGAAGAATGGGTTGTGATAGGTTTGGGTAGTGATGCTGGTGGTGATGATGATGGTAGTAGTAGTGGTGGTGGGGGTGGTGGTGGGCGGGGAGGGGAAGTATGCAGTGGAGAATGAAGTGGTTGGCGTGATGTTACTCGATAGGGATTATTGTGTTTCTTTGGTGTCAAAAGCATGTTTCCTTGTAAGGTTAAATAATTTCGTACCAATGTATGCTGTTTATGTATAACTCCTCCTCCATTAGCTATCCATACTGTTGTTACAAAGAGTGAATGTAACATATCGAGAAGCAAGCGACAATTACTTTGCGTTAAATATTGATGATACGTTTCCAAGTCCCGACTGTTTATTATTAAATTTTCTTTAGTTTTAATTTTAATTTTAATTTTATTTAGATTAGTTTCAAATTTAGTGTCATTTTTAATTAAAGACAGTGGGTGTGAAAACACAATATCGGTAATTTTCTTGGTCTCGGCATGAGGTGAAAACATATATTGAAGCAGACTAAATGATATTACATTGAATTTTCCATTTTCTGAAACAAGTAAACGATAAGGATGAATCATGTAGGGAAAATATTTAATTACTTTAAACACTTGTTGAATTCGATTTATCAAATCACTGAATTGTGTCAAGTAAATTAAACGCTTAACATTAGTAGATAAATCACACAATCCCAATATTGGACGAATACCTAATATATTATTGTTTTCTTCAATATTTCCATTATTACTACTGCTACTACTACTACTACTACTACTACTACTACTACTAATACTACTACTACTAATATTTGTTCCCCGCTGAGAAGGAGATGAAAGCTTCCACATATTCTCAAACATTTCTACCGATCTACCATCTATAAGTCGAAATCGTTGCGTGGGATATGCAACAAGAGCATTTACATTATTTTCATTTAAAATGAATATGGGTGTAATATTATTCTTTAAACTACCTATAAGTAAATCAGTAGTAATTTGCCCATTCTTTTCATGTGTAAAAATGTGATGGGGTGTTATATATAATATTTGAATTTCTGTTGGTATAATTTTTTTGGTCAGATACAGTGAATCATAGGAGCGTCCTTGTAAACGAAGGGGTTTTATTTCGGATAATAAGGGATTTACATGGAGAATATTATCATTTCCATAATACATAAAAGGAGAAAATTTTGACAACTTTAAACGTAAATTATTATTCATTATTAGTGTTAACCCTAATAATAGTTTATCATTATAATTATTGTTTTGGGGAAGTTCAAAAAAAGCATCTTTTGGATTTTCCATTAAATGATTTTCAGAATTCATATTTATTTTTTTTATTTTTTTTGTGTATATACAAATCCCTCCTTGTTCATATAAATACCCTGTTGACTACCAAACTTGTCTGTTATAATATATTGATAACACCACTACATCAACCCAGTATCACCACTGTAAGTAAATATTTTATATTATAATCAATATAATATAATGTAATTAATATAATATAATATAATATAATATATTATATACATTTATATTTATTTATATTTTAGAAAAAAGTTACAAAACATCATCATTATGGATCTTCGACGCTCTCCAAGAAACCACCCCGGGTCAAAAACCTACCTATTGAAGAAGAAGGGAAAAGTGAAAAAAAAACATACAACAATATCAAGTAGTCCTAATCTTCAACCAAACACTAAACTTGATGCCAAACTTCCAGAGGAAAATAAGGTGAACAATATACAGAAAATAATATCAAGTAGTATTAACCCTCAACCAAACACTAAACTTGATGACAAACTTCCAGAGAAAGATATGGTGAGAAATATACAGACATCAAGTAGCATAAGCACTAAACTTGATGACAAATTTCCAAAGAAACTTATGACAATGAAAATTGAGGAGGCCTTACTAAAAGATATGGAAGAGTTGATCGATTTTTGGGAAAAAGGAGGCAAATTAGAATGAAACACCAAACTAAACTCCAAGATGAAGACTAAACCTAGCAATAAGTAATACTAAAATCTTCAAGATAAATGAGGGGGGCAGGCTATCCAAGAAAGCGGTGCGTACTCAAGATGGGAGCGTACTTGAGCCTCATACAAGGTTTTACACCCTTGCTGTCGAGAAGGTATGAGATGCGCCGTAAGGCTGTGAGCTTCTTGGCTGCCTTGCTTGCTAGGCTTAGCACGTGACTTTTCATGGTCATTGCTTAATA
>SBIQ01000134.1:0-23330 GCA_014805555.1 Astathelohania contejeani | reverse complement strand
AGGAATTATCTAAAAGAATTAAATATAACCCCTACGATAGAGGCATACATCCAATCGACGGTATTGAAGAAAACGCTCGAAATTATATCACTTGAGTATACATTGAGGATGACATAGACGTAAGAGACCGAGTAGAAGATGCTGTAAAAAGATTCGGAGAAGCAAGTGCCGCTGGATGCCAACCGCAGGCCATCGAAAAGAAAGATAAAGAATAATATATAGCATTAACCCTTAAATAAATGGAGTGTTGTGAGATTAATAAATATTTATATATAAGAATGATTTGCAATTTTTGAAAAAGTATTTATCAACTACATTTATTAAAAATGTATGTCTAGAAATTACGTAAAAGCATTCTTATATAATAAAAAATATATGATACTAAATAATTATTAAAATGAAAAAAAATGCATAAATTACAATATTATAAATGCTATATTTTAGGATATATGAAGAAAACAATTAAATTAAATATAATGTTATTTATTAAATATATCAAAATAAATGATATTAAGTTGTATTTAAATAAACTTAATTTTATGTGTAATTATATTATACGTTGATACAAACCAAACTTAATATATGCTTATATTGAGTATAAAATAGCTAGATATGACTTATTTTATTAATTAATTTTAATATTAACATAATATTGTTGTTATTAAGTGTAAATCGGTTGTGTAATTCAAATGTATATAATTTTATTTAAAAATGTTAACGAAGACGCTATTTCTCTTATTGATTAATACATTGGTGTGCAATACCTTCTATTAGCTGTCTTTCTTACGCTTAACCACGAGATCTGTCTAGCTTTTACTTAACAAAAATACATTTTAAACCCAAGTATAGAGAAAGAATTGATATTTCCCAAACAGAAACGATAACATGGTTTCACTTTATTTAAATAAAAAGTGAGTATATAGTTTTATCAGTTCTGAGAAACGCTAAATAAAGATAAAAACTTTATTTTGAGATGAGTAGTGACTCTGAAAGAGGAGGAAAATGACAACTTCACTTTTTTTGTTACCAGCACCTCTTCGTGAAACACACTTTTCAGGATGTCTCAACGAAGAGTTTTTAAACGCTCAGCGATAATCATTATATATCCAATTAATGAAAAATCGTTTTATGTAAAGTTCTATATGGTCGCTCAAAACAGCAAGTTAATATAAAAGATTCTTTTAGTTAGATGAAACACTGAAATATTGATCTCCGCACTAAACCAATTTAGTGTTATATCTAAGATAGCAGTGTTTTTTGAAAGAATGATGCTGCATAACGCCAACATTTAGGTAAAGCAAAATCTCGATAGATCATCTGGCAATAGGTTGTAGTTGAATGATTTATCATGACTATATACAAAGGCATAATGAGGTGCTTAGGTGTATATTAACAAATAAATACGGCTTAAAAAATCGAAAAGAACTGCGAGTTCACTCAGTTCAAGAGGTCATAGAAAACAAAAGAGCAAAAATTTGAAATGATACAAAGATAAGGATGATCTTTTAGTAAATAACAGCAGATTTAATATATTTGCTATAAAAAGTAGATGGAAATAATTTTAAATAGAGGTAGGTATAACAAGTCAAGAAAATCTTTAAATCGTTGAAAAGATGAAAAAAAAAGGAAATATGATTTATTAGCAAATAAATTAGAAATGCTTTACAAGATAAAAACTAAAATAATATTTTATGTTATTACATGAGATGATGTGGTAGCCAAGTATAATAGAAAATATTTTAAAGAGCTAGATACAAACTTTATGATAAGGCGTCATCCAATTTTCGATATTAAATAAGACAGTTGAAACCAAATAACTTGGGTACTGAAAAAACGTTGAATATGATATGGCGATAAAAGATCGGGTAGAAGATGCTGTGAAAAGATTTGGAGAAGCAAGTGAAGTGACACTGGATGCCAATCGCAGGTAATAGAAAAGAAAGATAAAGAATACCCTAAAACTTACCACTTTGGTTTCCAAAAAATCGTATTAATACACCAAATATCATATTTAAGCTAAAAAAGGTAATATAATTAAGTAAATGTACAGTTGATATACAAAATCATTCCAAACACGGACTACGTTACATTTCATAAAAGAATTCTTTACTACTTATCAAATAGAGTCTTTTTGCGATAAATAAAAAATTATTTTTAAGAACAAATATCATAGAGATTACGAGCTTAGTATAATATAATACCGCAAAATGAAGCATATATCCAATCCACCATTGTATTTTACAAGACTTATAAAAATATATCTTTTGACCAAAGAAGAAACAGTATGGGTAAGAAAAGGGTATAATATACGAGAAATATGGAGATCAATAAATGAAATCGTATATCCACAATAATAATAATATCAAAATTAATCTTTTTTTCATCCAATAATTCAAGTTTAAATAAATTTTATTTACCTTTTTTTTTATTTCCATTTTTTTTAGGCTTAATATTAATATTCTTTGAATATTCATTTTCATCTTCTTCTTGTAATTTAATCAATTTAAGATCTCCGATTTCCTTTTCAACAAATTCTTGCGGCTTTTTAAAACGCAAAATATTTTTTACCGTATCTACAAAGGCAATACCCTCAATAGACGCCTTTATTTCCTTAATATCCATATCTTTCTTTGTTTCATACCTGTAAAACTTTCCTCCACAGTCTTTTAAAAATTCCTTCCTAGCATTCTCTTTCTTCATTTCTTCTTTAGACTTTTTTTCATTTTCAAAATAATCGTGCTTACTCATGATCGTTAAATAAACTGTATCTTCAGCTAACTTAATTCTTTTCTTATTATCCTCATCCTCAGTGATGTTATCTTTCATCTTTTCAATTGGTATTTTTGTCTCAATCAGCTTTTTAGCTTCCTCTTCCGATTTAAGCTCTACAAAAATGGATCCCTTAAACTTTTTCGTCTTGTCCTTTCGCATTCGAATCAAAACAGGCTCACAATACTTTTTCAAAAACTCCTCGATATCATCAAGTGTCATATCGGCGTCAAGCCCTTTGATATACACTATCCGTTTATCCACTTCCTCATCAATAATATACTTCTTATACTCTTCTGTCTCAATTTTCTTTATCTTCCCATCCTTGTATTCAGCCACACTTGAATCCTTCAAAGCTTCTTCTACATTTTCCTTTGTTGCACAAAGATCTCGCATTCGTTTGAACGTCAGAATAGTGTCTACTGACACCCATCCTTCGTTTTTTAAAGCTTCCTCTTTCAAGAATTTGTCTACTCGATAGTTTGCATCACTAAAATAAAATTCTATTTGCTTTTTTATTTTATTTGATTCTGTCATTTAAAGGGCAATTTAAACAAAAATTTGAAATTTACTATTGCAACGCATTAATATCAATAAAAAAATTAGACTAAATATAAATTTATTATACGATCGCATTTTAGATATATGTTTTATATTACATGTATTCTATTATATGTGCTTTTTCTTATTTTATTTCATATTTTTACTTTATGTTTATGAATGGTGCTTTATAAAATAAATAAAATAAAATTTCATTTATTTTTGGAATAAAGATGATATTAGACAAATTAAATAAATCATTGCAAAGTAGCTATTAATTAAAAATATTATTAAAATACAAGCGAGCGTATATATAATAACTATTAAGGTAATTATTGAATAGTCTCGCTTTATTTAAACAAAATATTTCACGATTTATGATTCCTTGGATATACCCTAAAGGCTCTTTTTATATATGGAATAATCTGTGAAGTTCTTGGCCCAGTGCAGCAACTGTCTCAATTGAGACAATCTTTTCCCCTTAGGTACTCATACCGCTGTTAGTCGAAGCCCATACCGTCTTCAGAGCCGGATCGACCTTGCAAGCAAAGCAGGATACCTGTAGCTCGGTACTTTTGGCATCAAACCAGGGCACTTTTATCATCCTAGTGTCACTCGTAAACGTCCATATGGAACCATGCGGCTGACTTACCTGGAGTCCCTCTACTGCAGACATTCCAATATAAGAGGAACGTCTGCGTGTCACCTTGGTTTAATCTAGGCGCGGGGTCTGTTTTTATATTTCTATATTCATTGTTTTTCCAGATGCGCCTCCTTTGCTCTAAATAGAGCTTAGGATATTTTCGTGAGTTGTCAATATGGTAATGGGTGCATTAATCAAATGCCATAAATGTGTGAAACTTGATGGCTTTTAAACAAACCTCTAAAACTCCCACCTCAATGGAAGAATGAAGAATATTGGTAAATTGATTATATATGCAGATGTATAGGCAGTTTGGGACTCGAATTCCAAGACTGAACTCGACCAGCAGCTTCTGACACCCGAAACTACTAGTAAGTTTTCATCCTGATATGATGTCGTTTTGCATACAATATAAAGAATAATAAAAATAAAATAATAAGATGAATTTTACATGTTACTTAATTCAAGAAATTGTAGAAAATTAAAAAGCTGAAATTTTTGTTGACACAAAAATAAGAATTAATATTCTGATTGAACATAATTTATCGGATATATTTATTGTATATAAAAACTTAGATGAAATGCTTTATTTAAAGTTAACACTACAAACGAAGTCAAATCTCAACTAGTTGAGACAGATACACATATAAAGTATGATCTTTTAGCTGATGATCCTGGATTGCATTAAACAATCAATATGATATTTTATGCTCTGACCTGAAACGGGACAGTGACAAGGTTTCGCATATGTTGCTTAAAAGAACTTTATCCTGCATCAATTATTATGGAATATATCTAATATATTGTAGTAAAACTTCAAATACAATTTCACTATAGTTTAGACGAAGCAGTGATGATGGCAATAGTTGAGAAGTAATAAAGAGCTTCGGGAATAATATGATTTTGAACACATAGAAGAAAAGATAAAAACAAACAAAAAATAGCAACTCTTTTTTAAATAAAAATAATTTCCATTAAATAATACAATTCTAATCAAATAAGTTTGTTAGACAATAATGTATTCGATAAATATATTTTAATCCGCTATTCAGAAGTGTTTTAAAATATAGTGTCAAAATTCAAATATATAATCAAATGAAAAGATAATTGGAAACAACATATGAATATATTTTAAATTCAGCTATTAGTCCCATAATATAAGACATATTAAAACAGTTGATTTTGGTAGAAGAATAATAAGTATTATGTTTATTTAAATGTTATACAATTATGATATAATTAAATTCGAAAATACAAACATTTTTTTTATTTTTTAAAATTATTCAAATATAAATAATTCATTCTAATTTCAAACAAACCCCAAATGATTGAAAACCTCATAGATGTAATAAAATCCTCTAAGACAACACTGGAAGACAAGGAAGAAGCATATTCTGCATTATCAAAACACTACATGGAAACCAACAACCACGAGGAACTACTTAGCATCACCTACTTTCTTTCAACTAAACTTTCAAATGCGAAACTAGTAAAACTCATAAAAAATGTTATCTTTGATGCCCCATCTTCAACAACACTGAATTCGCTTCTCCAATTTATTGATTCTCTTATTGAATGGGCGACACGTGAGAAAAAGAAAATATTGGGAATGGATTTAGAAGTAAAAAGAATTGATGTTTTGCTAAGAATGAAGGCATATGCAGAGGTGCTTTCTTCTATCTCAAATGTTCTTCCAGAATTTAAAAATTTCGATGATAAGCCCAATCTTATTTTCTTATATGTTTTTGAAAGCAGAGCATATTATGGAACCAGAAATGTGAGCAAAGCCAAGTCAGCCCTTACTTCAGCCAGGGCCCTTACTGCAAGCACCCATTGCCATCAAAACATACAAGCACAGATTGATTTATTAAGTGGAATGTATTTGTGCGATGAAAGGAATTATGTAACCGCATTTTCATATTTCTTAGAGGCTTTGGAGGGATTTGTTGTTAGTCGGGATGATACATATGCTTTAAAAACAGCACAATACATCCTTCTTACAAAAATTATAACTAAGAAATGGGATGAGATTCCTGTTCTTCTTAAAAACAAATCATTTATGCGTTGCGTAAGTGATGAAAGCATTTCAATTATTTTGGATATTTCTGATTCATGCAAAAGCAGAAACTTAAAAAAATACAAAGATTTATTATCTAAATATTCAGAATGGATGCAAATGGATGTATTTATATCTGAACACTTCAACTATCTCTATGAATTACTCTTGGATGCTAATATTATAAAAATAGTTGAACCTTTTTCAAATATTCAAATTAGTTTTATTTCTGAGAAGTTGGAATTTGAGCCAGAATTTATTGAAGAGAGATTGAGAAAACTAATTTTGGATGGAGACGTCAATGGGATAATTGACCATGCTAGTAGAAGCTTAATAGTGTATGATAATAGGAAGTTGAAGGATGATGGAAATATATCTCTTGTGGATATTTGGTGTGATTTTGTTGAACAAATTAGTTAATAAAAGCATCGATCTTTACTTATAATATTTAATTTATTGATTCTTTTTATAATTCTATTAATATATTTTTGATTTGTTATTTTTAATACGTTATGGTACACGATTGTCTTATCTTCCATAAACTTCTTTGATTATATAAATATTATATCTTTTCTTAACTTCTTTAATAATATAAATCATGGAAAAGAAATTACTAATATATTATATTAGAAATAGAAGGTCAAATGTAAAAAATATTTATATTAGAAATGCAATATATATTTTATTTAGGTTTTTAAAATCACTGTTATTATAAAAATTTATTCATTTTCTTTATTTTGCTTGATATTCTCTTCTCTATTTTGTTAATCTTTAATTCCTGTACAAAACTTAAAAAATCTGTTTCTAAAATTTAAGTTTTTTATTCAGACTGCATATAAATTTAAATTTTACTTTCTTTTTATATAAATATTTTAAATATAATTCAGTTATCAAAAATGCTAAATTTTTTTTTGCATTTATGCACCACTAAACACCCCTAACCGAAACATTGTAACTTTATAATTATCAAAATTATCATGGAAAATGAAAGAGCCGAAATTTGGGCCGATACAAGGATAAGGACTGATATCCTAATAAAAAATAACAGACCAAATATATTTATTTACGATAAGAAGGAGAATGAAATTATATTAGTTGAAGGCGGTATAACGAGCCAAGATAATCTCCAAATTGTTGAAACGGAGAAGAAGAGGAAATACGACCTTTTGGCGAACGAATTAGGCTTGCTATAGAAAGCAAAACCAAAATAATACCATATGTTATGATATGGGATAGTGTGGTAACAAAGTACCACAGGAATTATCTTAAAGAATTAAATATAACCTCTACGATAGAGGCATATATCCAATTGATAGTAGTAAGGAAAACGCTCGAAACCATATTACCTGAGTACAGTAGAAGTATTGAGGATGACATGGACGTAAGGGATCGAGTAGAAGATGCTGTGAAAAGATTCGGAGAAGCAAGTGCCACTGGATGCCATAAAAAACGGATAACACAACACTAACTCTTAAATAAAAAATTATCCTGGCATTTAGAATCTAAATTATAATATCGACTATTTGTTTATCATATTCGTTATCTGGTTATCATATCCTTACAGTGTTTTATATATGTTTTAATTCATATAGTATTCTGATTTTATGAAACTATTTTTATATATAATGAATATTCACTTTGTTAGTATATTTGATATATGTTTATTTTTAACTAATAAATAAAAACCATTATATGTATAGTATCTTGGCATCCTATCGTATTTAGTTTTTAAATGGTAGTAAAATAAAGTTAATATACACAAAAATCATTTTTATATATGACGATAAAGAATATTTACCATAAGAGTGCATGTTTCATCTTAATTAAAATTATATTGTTACAAAGTTTCTTTATTTAAATATAGTTTACTATGTTGTGTTTTTTTAATATTTCTGTATAAATCTTTGTTTTATATTTAAATTTTATTGGCTGATTTATTTATGCTATTCCTTAAATACTTTTATTTATGCATAATCTTTCATTATTGATGTTTGCTTAGCTATACTCTAAAGGCTCTTTTTATATATGGATGAAATTATTAACAAAGTGCATTGACTGTCTCAATTGATACGATTTTTCACCTTAGATACTCATATCGCAGTTAGTCGAAGCCTATGTCGCTTATTGAAGCTGGATCGAAATTGTAAGTAAAGTAAGATACCTGTAGCACAATATTTTTGGCATCAAATCAGAACACTTAAATCATTCTAATGCCACTCGCAAGCATTTATATAAATCCGACAGCTAACTTATCTGAAATACCCATACTGCAGACTCTCAAATAAAAGCATAATGTTTATGTATTTTCTTGGTTTGATCCAGGTGAAATTTCTGTTTTTATACATTTGTATTCTTTCATTTTTCAGATACGATTCCTTTTCTCTGAATAGAACACGGGTATTTCAGGTGTCGTCAATTTGCAATAAGAACATTAACCAACTGTTATATATGTATAAATTTTGTTGGTTTTTGGATAACCTCAAAAAATCCTATCTTTAAGGAAAAATTAAGAAAATAGGATAGTTAACTATCAACAAAATACACACAGAACTATGAAGAATTTTGGGCCCGAATTCCAAGTTTGCACTTGTACATTTTTTAGACAACCGAAACCATTAGTGATTTTTCGTTCTAATTTAATACTATTGCTACGATTAATTTATAAACTATAATAATGCATTAATAACAAGTTTAAACTGTGCATGTATTGTCAAATGAAAATATATTTATTATTCTTTTCTTTTAAAAAGAGCAACAAAAAATCCTATTGTGCCATTTCCATCCCCTTTATTACACCTGATAACATCCTTATAAAACGAATATTGGGAATTTCCTCTTATAGCCCAATAATCGGGTATTTCCTCCAATAGAAATTCTGTATTATTTTCTAAAGCCCATTTTACCACATCTTCATTTTCCTCCTCATGGATCGAGCATGTTGAATATACAATTTTTTCCACCTTTTTAAATTTCATTGCATGGCTTAACATTAATTTTTGAAATTCAGATATTTTTCTAATTCTTTCTTCATCTCTTTTATAGTCATCATGGATTCCTGAGCCGGTGCAAGAAGGATCTAAAAGAATATATTTTACATTGTGGTATTCTTCCGGATCAAGTGTCAAAAAATCTTTATTCTGTGTATCCACAATAGAAGCTCCAGATTTAAGTATCATATCTTGTAAGGTTTTATATCTCTGCTCATCTTTTTCTATGGCATAAATCATACCTTTGTTTTCCATTATTGCTGCAAGGTGTGTTGTCTTATTCCCGGGTGCAGCACATGCATCTATTACTTCTGAACCAGGCAAAGGATTCAAAATAAAAGCAGGAAAGCAACTTGCAAGATTTTGGATAAAAAACTTGTTTTCCAAATATCCTGGATGGTCGCTAACCTTTCTTGTTACTTCATAGACGTTGGGTATCACGGTATCAATACAATCAATGTCCGCCAAATCCCTTCTATCCCCCTTTAATGTGTTTATTCTAATAAACTTTTTCTGTGTGGACCCACGAAACACTGAGCGTAGTCTTTGAAGAACCCCTTTGTTTATTGGCACTCCGTTGATGGAATCAGAATTGTTTATTAATACTTCATACGCATAAACTAATGAAAGATATTTGTTTCTGGTGTTAAACCCCGCTTCTTGAATAGCCTTTGATAAGACCAGCTTATTGTTTATAATACTACGAAGAACGGGATAATAATGGGCATAACTTGTTGTACGATAGCATTCCTTTTTCAAATTACTATTTCGTTCCAGAACTCGTTTAAGTATATTTGCACATTTGGTATAAAATTCGTTTGATGGCATTTTAGAGGGCTAATTTGTAATATTAAAATAATCTAAAATTTATTAACACATCCCATTGTATATTAATGCACAATTCTAAATGCATAAAAAAAATTTTTTTGAGATAATTTCTTTATAAAATATTTTATTAGTTTATGCTATTATATTACATAGAAAAAGATTATAATCAGTTATCTGGATTTAGCCAAAAGAGCAAAGATTTATTGATGTGTCATTTATTAAGTTTGAATGAAGTACAGTGCTTATCTTGCCGAAGCGATGTATCGAAGTATCCCAATGTCTATAGGTTTAAAAGCCAGTTTTATGCAAGCATTGTTTTCAAATAGCAATTATAGCTTAAAAATAGACTACGAAAAAGCGATTATAAAAGAAGATCTAACGAAATAATGAAGTATATACATTTTTTATTATATAATATAATTAAAACATTCAAAAATAGTCATTCAATTAAATACAGAAATCGTTGAGAATGAAAGAGCTGAAACCCGTGTCGGCACTAAAATGTAAATAACATCTAACAAAGAATAATAAACCAGATAATTCATTCTAATTAAGGTTGATTTAAGCAGATGATATTATATACGGTTATAATAATTAGCAAAGACAATCACTTAATTGTTAAAAAGAAAAAATTATAACTGATCGGAAAAATATGTTTATTATTATAAAAAAATAAAATTAAAAATATTTGTTTTATTATGACTTAATGCTAAGTGATAAACAAATTCCATAAAAAATATTTTCGAAATTAAACATTGACATATCAATTTAAGTGGATAAATAATTCATAGTACCGCATAACAAGCCATTTCATTAAAAATTTAAAGAAGCATAAGAATAGAATGAAAGGAAACAACAAAATAGAGGGCATAGTAGAAATATACAAGTATGAATACATTTTGTATGTCAACTCCCAATTAAGAGAAGAAGAACAAACATAAATTTAAATCAATTTATACAATATATTAATATGATTGAATTTCATTGTTACATCAAATGGGAAACAGGATTTTATTACATATTAAAAGATAAATAATATTATATTTACTTATACCTTTATAATCTAAATGATAAACTACTACTTATTATTATGTTTAAATTTGTTATTCATAAAACACATTCTACTGTGAGATTATATAATTGGGTTTCTATTTTTATTTCCTTGACCACTGTGCTTAATTACACCTTTAATAATTTTAAAACAAAATTTCATTTTATTTTAAATTCATTGTATTTTTATGGGTAAAATAATGGCAGAGCTCACTGAAAATATGAAAAACTTATTTCGAAGGATAAAGACATGGCTATCTGCTTCAGAAATAGAGGATAGTACATCTAAACGAGAGCTGGTAGATGATCATGTAGAGGCGAGGAAGAAGATGAGAACGGCAGAATCAGATAAGATAATAAATAATTACAACACATTGATAAAACAGTTTTCAGATCTTGGAGAAAATACAATACAGCTGGAATGTTTAGATGTGCTTAAAAGTAATCTGAAGAAAATAGTGCCTGAGGAGATGGCGGAAGATGTGAATATGTATACGGAAGTGTTAAAAAAGGTAATACGAGAAGGTGAGAATTCGGTATTTACTGGGGAAATCGAAGAAGCAGAAGAATTTTTGGTAAGGAGATTCGGGAGAAAGAGTTACAATTCCTTCATCCGGAAGGCGTATAAGAGGATTTTAGAAGCGAAGCGGGGCCACAGAGTGAGTTATGGGATACTAACACCTAAATACTCAGATCCAAAAAACATTCCCGGTGATATAATGGCTCGTGTCAGAAGAGGTGAATGGAAAATAGATAAATCTATCCCTTCTCTGGTATTTGGAGATATTCCCACCGATGAAGAGGAAGAATATTTTAGCCGCACAAATATTTCGAATATAATCTCAGATGAATCCGAATCAGAAGAGCTAATAGAAAAATGTAATTTCAATGATGGAAAACCATATAACTGCAGGAAGTGCATTGAGAAGGACATACGGATGGAATTTGCTAAGAAAGAAGAAGAACTTAAAAGCAAGGAATTGAGATTTATTAGTGATATTTTAAATAAGGAAGAGGAATTGAAATGGGAATATGAGAGAAGAAAGAGGAAAGAAGAAAATATAGAAGATGATGGATCGAAGAAACAGAAAGTAGAAGCTGTTATTAATCCTAATTATGGTGATACGAAAATAAATAGAAATGATATTACATTAACCCAAGGAAATAAAGAAGGCACATTTTTAATTCAAGAAGAAAAAAAGACTTCTCCTTTTGTTCAAGTGGAAACTAAAGAAATTCCTTCTTTATTTACAACGAATGAAATTAATATGCCCGTAAATCAGCCTCCTATAAAAGAAACCGATATATTTGTAAAAGAACCTTCTTTGGAGGCAACGAAAGAATTTAATATGCCTGTAAAGGAAGAATCATCTTCTTTATTTACACCGAAAGAAATTAATATGCCTGCAAAAAACATATTTTTAAATGATAATTCGTCAAATTATAGTCAAGATTCTTTTATTAATACTAATATTAAAAAGGAAGAGGATAATAGTAATACTAAACCACAGACTTTTGGTTTGCCTAGTTTTGAAACAAATTCTTCTTCTATATCAACTAGTTTTAATTATTTCCCAACTAATACGGCTTTCACCCCTTTAAGTAATGCCGCGATTTCTCATCCCACACCCGAAAAGAATGGTATGAATGAATATGGTGGAATTGCATTCAATTCTAACTCTTCACATTCTCCAGTTCAGCCGCCTATATTTACTCCAATGCAAACACAGACAGTCGAGAGCTCAACTATTCAAAGTGATCAACCTTCAATTTTAGAATTTAATACTTCAAAGTCTTTAAAAGATTCTATTCAGAAAGAGCAAAGTCCATTATTAAAAGTCGAAAATAATGTTCTTGGGATGAGTACAACATGGACACCTATATTAGATGGTAAAAAGGGTACTGATGATAATCAGCACATGTTTTCTGGTGATATTTCTAATATCCCACCGAATGTGAACCCCTTAACTAATATCACACCAGTACTTCTTAACAATGAAGATAAGCAAAAGATTGATTTTAATGCAAGCCCCAGTACTGCAGTTAAAAGGAAAATATTTAGACCTAAAAAATAAATGAATAATAGGAAAACTTTATTGATATATTTAATATGGATGGCATAAAGAGGGTAAATAAATTATATATTATTATAGTATTTATGTTAAAGATTTGTCTGAGATCAGAGTGGATACTAGGATCAAAACTATATTCTAGTTAAACATAATCGACTTGATATATTTATCTTGATAAGAGTGAAAATATGGTCATCTTAGTTGAATCGGTATCACGTGCCAGAATAACCTGCAACGAGTTGAGATCGAAAATAAGGTAAATACGGCTTTTTGCAAATGAAATTGAGTATTATATAAGGCTTAGACCAAGATAATCTTATATGTGCTAACACGGGTGGGTGTGGTGACTGAGTATTACAAAAGCTATTTAAAAGAGCTCGGGATTACAACCCAGATCGAAGCATATATTGAATCGACTGCTCTAAAAAAGACTTTTAAAACTGCAGCATTGAGAATGTGTTTTGGAGACGATGAATGTCGTTGGGAAAAGAGTTGAAGATTTAAAGAAAGCCAGCGTAACGGAAGATTATACCATGCAAAGGAACTAATAGTTAAAGTAATACTATTAAAAATAATCCTCATTAAAATAAAAGAAACGATATTCGTCTTATAATTATATTAATTTAACTTAATCAATTTACATTTTTCTTTACGTTCTATGAATGAATTGAATATACTTTACTGGCTTTGGGATAGGCTGGATAAATGTAAAAATGTTTTATCTAAAAGTAGGATAGTAAAAGTATTCGATAAACAAAGAATCGTTTTTTATAATTCGAAAATACCTTAAATAAAATGATCAATTAAAAATGTTTTATAGAAGAATTTTTAATATTTGCAGGCGAATTAACAGATAATAATATAAGCAAAGAGAAATTACATGAATTATTGAATGAAGCTTAATTTAATGAGCTTGTGATTTTGAAAAATATATATGCTCGGATGAAACAGAGAAACAATGATTACCGTGATGAAACGATATCAAAAAAATAATATCTATCCATTTAATAACACAATATTATGTCAGTATGCAATAATTACAAAAAAACGGGTGATCACATAGCAATGGAGAGGAAATACGCCTAGTGATGATTACACACGTATATACGGCAAGATGAGTATTAATACCTTTCATTGTTTTATAAATACGTGATTCTAACTATTAAAAAACTGCGAAACAATTTAGCTGAAAATTTTGTCAAAAGTAAAAGAGCCATAGTTCATGTTGATACCAGAATAAAATCGATATTCTAGTTAAACATAAACAACAGATATCTTCTTTACAATATGTTTTTAAATAAAAAAATTTTAGTTCGAGTCATTATGCTCGGTCTTTAGCTAATTAAGAGATTAAAAAAAGAAAATATGTTTTTAACTAATAAGCTTGATTACTTCATAGAACCAAAACTAAAATCATGTCAGATGTTATAACAAATGCGAGTATGGTGACGGTATTACACAAAGGTTATTTAAAAGAGCTTTATATTATACTGACTAACAAAATATATATCCAATTTGTTGTATTAAAAAATTTCTTAAATACTACTTCTTTAAAATTTAAGTTTAGTATTGAGGATGGCAAAAAAATAAACAGTGGAGGCGCTAGAGAGTCTTTGGGTGGTCATGCTATTAGACTCCCACAACGATATAATAAAAAATAGAATATTAATAGGATATAGTGGCCTTATATATATGAACAAATAAACTTTTTTTAATTATATTTTTTTCGTTATTATATTTGATGAATATAAAATATCATTAGAAATGATTTTAGATACATAATTAAATAGGACAATTCAAAATAGAAGTAACATAATATTTTTTATAATAATTTATAAATGAAAAATGTAATGATAGATCTGAATCATAATAAAATGTAGATTTGATGGTAGATAAAACTAATTAATTATCATAACTAACTTATAAATCAAAATTGATTAAGTATGAATTAATATTGAAAAGACATATTTATTTAATATTGAAATGATATATTTATTTAATATTGAAATATTTCTACAGTTATGATGAAAAAGCATATTTTAAAAGAATTATTTAAAATAATATTAAGAGAACAACAATAATTAAAAATCAAATTTTATTATTTAAATAAGTTTGATAGATTTCTATCAGATATAATGGGTTATCTATTAGTGCTTTCATATACTCTTTTATCAATGTTATTATTGACAGTATTACTTTGTGTTCTTTTTTACATGATAAGAAATTATTTATAATATAACTTTTGTAATCAATAATATTTTTTGGGATATTTTCTATCGAAATATCTTTTCTTTTGAAATGTTCAATAAAATTATATTTAGAAAGATAGATTTGGTATCATTTATACAGAATATACTTTTATAATTGCAAAAATGCTGTATTATCCAATTTGGAATATAGATAATATATTATTATTTATATTTTATTATAGTATTTATAGATTTACCACATGAAATCATATATTTTATTTTTTGAGATTTTAAATATCGATTCATCTATAAATTGATGGATGACATTTAAAATCTCAAAAAATAAAATATATGATTTCTTTTTAATATAATAGAATTAAGGAGGCAGTGCAAATCTCAAAGATGATAGTAGCATTGGATGTCAACTACAAGCAACAGAACAAAAACAGAAATACAATTAAAAATAAATTACACTATTTTAAATAACATTGTTAATATATATCTATAATCTATTATTAATATCTAAACTCAACGCGAAAAAAATTATTTTTAGCGATAAATGAACATGCCATCTTTCTTGTAAATTATCACATTGGTTTGCAAAATCTAGATACTACTGACTTTGCTACACTTGATCGCGATATGCGTCAAGTGCTTCTTAAACATAAGGTACACTTTAAACTTAGAAGCCTTGGAAAGCCAATTTGCTATATTCAAAAATGGAAAGAGTTTTGAATATTGTTAAATTGAGAGAGTGTGTATTTTCTTCCGATTTTGGAATACGCTAAATAAGTACGAAAACATCTCATCTAGAAGAGCAATTATCCTTGAAGTCGAAGAAATGAATAACACACACTTATCTTTAATTAAAAAATACCTCCAAGTAAAATATTTCCATACTATAATCTTAAAGAATTTTGTGCAACGTGATTTACTTACAACAACATAAAGAAAAAAGCGCAGTATTGAAAGTTGTATAGAGCCCTATATAACAAACTAATGGATGTTAAAGACTTATATATTTGGATGAAATACAGAACAGCTTTCATGTTGAAGCTATATTTTGCTACATCAGGATAAGAATGTTTTTTGGCGAGAATCCAATTATCATGCCAATATTACGGTAAAGCTAGAAAAATATTAGATAACGTAGCTAACCAATTAAAAATCTTGTACACGATCATACTAAAATACACAATAAGGTATTAAAGTGAATTCATCTTTTATTACTTAATAAATATGGCTTTGAAAAATCGAGGAAAATACGTGCTTACTCGGTTCAGGAAATAGTGGAGAATTTAAAAGCTGAAATCCGTGCCTATACAAAGATAAGAATATCTATATAGTAATAACAATAAACCGATTATATTTATATATTATAAAACAATGAAGAAATTGTTTTAATTATGGTTGGTATAACAAGTTAAGATGACCTCCAAATTGTTATAACTAAAAAAAGGAAGAATGTGACTTACTATCAAACAAATTGAACGTGCTATATAATGCAAAAACAAAAGTAATACTCCATGTCATAACGTGGAACGGAACGGAATAGTACTGTATATCACAGAAGCTATGCAGAAGAGTTTAATATAACCCTACTATTGAAGCATGCATTTAATCAACCGTAGTTAAAAGAACATTTTATACCATATCCTTTAAGTCCAGGAGATGAATTAAAGATGGATCAGATATATCAAATAGGATCGAGGAGGTTTTTGAGAGACTTAAGATTACGAGTGAAGGTGATTGTACACTGTAAGCAAGTGTACAAAAAGAAAATTAATGGCAAAAAATATAACACTCTGTTAAATAAATAATATCGTTTTTTATTTAATGAAAAAAATTCTGAATTCAGTGTAATAATTTAATTTAAAGGATGCTTAAACATCAAGCTCGGAAGAAAATATTAGTATTAAATAAAATAAACAATTAATATTATTTAAAAGAAAAATGTATAAAAATAGTATGAATAGTATCTATGGGTTGACCTAGAGATTCATATAGAAACAGACCAGATATAAAATAAATATTGTTAAATATAATAAAAAAATAAAATCTGTTTTTATAGAAAAGAAATGTACGTTCAAGCGTCATAGTAAATAAAATACTTTCTCATCAAATTTAAATAGATTATTCTTTTTAAGTTATTTCAGTGATATTATTGGTATCGATTCTTTATTGACCATGTTTTTTGATTTGAATATTAACGAATTTTATAATAAAGATGAAATCGAATTCATTAATCAAAGCGAATACACGGGAATATGTTTAAATAGAAAACTTTCTGCCAGAGATTATATAGTCAAGGATCCATTTAATATCCCAGATATTATAACCAAAGATGTGTATACACGTATAGAAATCGATGTAAGGAAAGAAGATTTATCCTTTTTTAATATTAAACGGGTTCCAAATTATGATATTATCAGTATAAAAGCAAGTGATGAAGCTGTACTTCGAAAGGCATGTACAGAGTGGTATCCCGATCTTATTACATTTGATAACGGATTAAAACTGAAAGATGGATATATTCGTGATGCCATGTTTAAAAATGTATTTTTTGAAATTACTGTTTCAGATGCCTTGTATAACTCTAAAGATAGAATTAATTGGATGAGATGTGTCAGAAATATATTAAAAATCACTAAAGGTCGAAATGTAATTATTAGTAGCGGAGCTGTGTGCGGTACTGAGATTAAAAGACCATGGGAGCTTGTCAAGCTATTGAATTGTTTTGGATTATCTGATGATCGGGGAATGAACATGATAAAGGATAATCCTGTTCGGCTATTAGAAAACTGTGCTTTAAAAAGATATGCTTATAGAGGCGTTGTAGCTAACAACTTAGATGAAGGAATATTAAAAAGAAATTTCATTTTAAATAAATATTTAAATAAATAAAAAGAGAATTTTTTATCACAAATGAGTAATTATTAATAACTTTTGAATTGAATATATATTAATATGATGACTTCGCTTTATTTGAACGAAATCTTTCACGATTTATGATTCCTTGGCTATACTCTAGAGGCCTTTTTTATTTATGGAATAATCTGTGAGGTTCTTGACTCAGTGCAGCAACTGTCTCAATTGAAACAATCTTTTCCCCTTAAATCCTCATGGCGCTGTTAATCGCAGCCCATGTTGTCTATCGGAGCCGGATAGATTTCGTAAGCAAGGCAGGGTCATTTAACTGGTACTTTCGGCATCAAACCAGGGCACTTTTATCATCCTAGTGTCACTTGTAAGCGTCCATATGCAGCCATGCAGCTGACTTACTCGAGTCCCCCTACTGCAGAGATTTCAATATAAGCGGAACGTCTGCGTGTTGCCTTGGTTTAATCTAAGCGCGGGCCAGTTTTTATGTTTCCGTATTCATTGTTTTTCTAGATAGCCTCCTTTGCTCTAAATAGAGTTCAGGATATTTTCGTGAGTTGACAATTCGGCAATGGGTGCATTAACCAAATGCCATGTGAAACTTGATGGCTTTTTAACTAACCTTTAAAAATTCAACCTCTGAAGAGGAATGAAGAAGATGGTAAGTTGGCCATTTACAAAACACAAACACATGGATAGACTGTTTTGGACTTGAATTCTAAGTTTGTACTCGTCCAGCAGCCTCTGACACTCAAAATTACTAGTAAAATCTCGTTCTATTTTAACAGCGTGTCGGACGATTATTATGATAATATTAATATATTATATCAATTTATTTATGGGTTAATGCTATGTATTATTCTTTATCTTTCTTTTCGATGGCCTGCGGTTGGCATCCAGTGGCATTTGCTTCTCCGAATCTTTTCACAGCATTTTCTACTCGGCCTCTTACGTCTATGCTATCCTCAATGCTTCTTCTATACTCAAGTGATATGGTTTCGAGCGTTTTCTTCAGTACCGTCGATTAAATGTATGCTTCTATCGTAGGGATTATATTTAATTCTTTTAGATAATTCCTGTGATACTTGGTTACCACACCGTTTCATGTCATAACATAAGGTATTATTTTAGTTTTTGCTTTGTATAGCAAGCCTAATTCGTTCGCCAAAAGGTCGTATTTCTTCTTCTTCTTCGTTTCAACAATTCGGAGATTATCTTGGCTCGTTATACCGGCTTCAACTAATATTATTTCATTTCCTTCTTATCGTAAATAAATATATTTGGTCTGTTATTTTTTATTAGGATATCAGTCCTTATCTTTGTATCGACCCGAATTTCGGCTCTTTCATTTTCCATGACCTCCTGGACTGAATGAGTTCGTAGTTTTTTTGATTTTTTAAAGCCGTACTTATTGGCAAGTAGAAGGTGTATACACCTAAGTACCTCATTATGCCTTCGCGTATATTCATGGCCAAGCATTCGATCACAGCCTGGTGCCAGATGGTCGATCGACTTTTTAGCTTTACCACAATGCTAGCACTGTAAAGCATTGTCTCTCCAAAAACGTTTTTATCTTGGATATAGCAATAAATTCCTTCAGCACGGGGATCAATATTCCCATATTTTATCCAAGTAAAAGAGTCTTTTAAACTAACAAATTCATTTGAGCGGGCCCTATATAACTTTTCATGAAATTTTTTCTTATTGATTTCGTCATAAAGGAGCTTACGCTAAGCATTCAAAAGACTGTTGGGAGAAACGTCTGTCAGTGAGTACTTTGATCTGAGGTATTGGTATATCAAAGAAAGATGAATCTTATTTTGCAATTCAACTTTCAAGATCGCTGCTCGTCTTGATGAAATATTTTTATATTTTTTCAGCGTTTCTAGTAATTAAAGAAGCATATACTCACTTTTCACCTCTACAGAATGGAGACTTCTTCCCATTTCTGTTCAAGGAAGATATAACTTCTCTTTACACCCGAGCTTTAAGATATTATTCAATACATAAAATGAATATTAAACCAGATTACTGTTTTTTATATCAAAAAGAAAATTTTTTGCAATTATAGCAATTTTAATTTTTTATAATATATGACGTTATGTTTTAATACTATAATGTTATAAATATAAGTTTTATCATATTCTATTATAACTGGTAACATTCAGTTAATAATGTTTCACTTTTTATTTATATTCGAATTTATTTCTACTCATATATCCTAACACTATCTATTGTTTACATTAGATCCATTTAGTCATACATGTATTTTAACCTTCTATTTTCAATAAAGTGTATCAAGTCGTTTTTATCTAAATAATTTTTATTTAAGTTAATAGTGTTTTTATTATCGAACCATACTTTGTATTTTTCAGTTTTGCTTCTTAATTTTCTTTACCCCAATGACAATTTCTTTATTAGATCAGATTAGATATTCAGGGATACGAAAACCCACAATACAATCTGTAAGAAAACGTGCAATTCCTGGTTTAGAACGCATAAATTCAATTCTAAAATTGAAAAATGCTTCGCAAGAAGAGCTTGAGCTGGCATTTGATATTACCAAATTGTTAAAGGTGTATGAAGAAGTTCTATACAAATCATTTATTCCACGATTTTCCCTTCATCGAATA
Source organism: Astathelohania contejeani (assembly GCA_014805555.1). NCBI lineage: Eukaryota > Fungi > Microsporidia > Astathelohaniidae > Astathelohania > Astathelohania contejeani. Next base: position 2,683 of record SBIQ01000134.1, on the reverse strand, counting down.
CTAATATCTATATGTGAACGATCAAGTGGAACACCACTATACAATAAGGTATTTTCAGAGCTTAAGAATATGATGTGCATTCATGAGCCAGAAGATCCTAATTGGTGCGAAGTGAGAGCGGCATATCTTCTCTTAGAACTAAAAAGTGGACCATGTACAGAAAATTATGTAACGGAAATCAACGAATTAATAAATAAAATAGAAGATACAAAACGAAAGTCTAAAATAGCAAATAGCTTATCAAAATACATAAGAAAAAATAAAATCAAAACAGATAAAAACATCCAAATTACCAATTGGTTATTAGCAGAAAAGTCACACACAAAAGAGGAATTTATAAAAACAAAATATTACAAAGAAAATGATGAGCTAAGACATTACCTTAAAGAAAGATATTTTTGTCTTAGCTATTTCTCTGGGAAAGAAAGAATATTTAAATCAGATAATTTTATCAGCAAAGCTTTTATAATATATTGGAAAAGAGAAAGAGGTGATGGATTACTTTCAATATTTAAAAAAATAGTAGAAATTAAACCAAATTCTACAAATATAACATTTTTAGATAAAATCCAAATAGAATTTTTAAAAGGTTATTTTTATTTTATCAATAAAAAATACAAAAAGACAAAAAATATTTTGAAAGAATTATTGTTACAATTAAACCAAGAAAATAAGAAAAGTATTTATATTGAAATATATTTTCATATTTATTATTTTTTAATCTTGTGCCATTTGTTTTTATGTGAGTATTTAGAAACAAACTACTATTTAAGAAAATCAATTGAATTGGCTGATCAATTTCTAGTTGATGAGTTGGTAAATTATTTTCTTAATATGTTGTTCTTTGTTCAACGTTTGGGAGGGGTGTGTGCGCCATATCCTAGAAACCATGAAAAATGGGTATTCATTAAACAAGAAATCATTACAAAAGGGACGATAAATCAGTTGGAACTTAAAAATGGTTTTGTAGAAAACTTATATTTTAATTTATTACTCAAAAATATAGCTTATCAGATAAGAGAACTGAGATTATATAACGGAAATATTAATTATGATATTATAAATAACCCTAGCATAGATTATAATATTACACCTGACCCCAATTTTTTCCATAAAAGATGTTATAAAATAATTTCTTTTTTCACTATAAATGACATTTTATATTATTGTGATTATAGCGAGAATGCAAATTTATATAAAACGAAAATTAATTTTAAAGACATTTTAATAGAATTAAATGAAATATTAAGCAAATCAAAAGATATACTTAAATCAAATGTAAATAGCCAAAAGGACAAAATTAATTGGTGGATAAAACGAATAGAATTGGATAATAGATTAGAAGTTTTGATTCACAAGGTAAACGAGTCTATTAATATTAAGTGTGATGGATACAATTCAGTGGTGATAATTCTAGATGAAATTACTACTCCATTTCCATTCGAATTATTGTTTAAAGTTGGAGTCTATAGGATTCCCTCTTTTCAATATTTAACAGAAATTAAAAAATGGGATTCTAAAATTTCTGTGAAAAATGTATTTTATTTACTTGATCCTGAAAAAAATTTAGAAAACACGAGACTTTTCATCGGAAACTTTTTAAAAGAAAAAAATATAAAAAAAGGTATTGTAGGTAGAATTCCCATTAAAAATGAGTGGGAAGAGGCGCTGAATCATGATCTGTTTCTCTATTTTGGGCATGGGAATGGGTGTAAATACGTTCAAGACAAATCTTATATAAAGCAAAGCTGTGGAGGGATCAAATTTTTTTTTGGATGTTCAAGTGCTAAACTTTTTTGTACAGAAAATTTTAAACGAGATGGAGTGGTTTTGAAATATTTCGAAGAATATTTATCCTGTAAAAATGAGCGTTTACCACTTATTCTTGGGTGTTTATGGGATGTAACAGATAAAGATATTGATAGGTTTACGGTTGGTTTTTTGGATGATTTGATGGATAATAAGAAAATGCAGTGTGTAGCAAATTTAGTGATGGAACGAAGAAAGGAATTTAAGCTAAAATATCTGAATGGTGCAGCTGTCGTAGTTTATGGATTACCAACATTTATTGAATGGAGAATCTAATAAAATTTTTAATAAATGAGTATTCGTATGGTTCCATTTTTAAAACATTGATTTTAATATAAATTCATTTATTTAGTTATATGTTAAACTAGGACGAGAAGTTACTAGTAGTTTTGGGTGTCAGAAGCTGCTGGACAAGTGCAAACTTGGAATTCAAGTCCAAAACTGTCTATCCATGTGTGTGTTTTGTAGATGGCCAACTTACCAATTTTCTTCATTCCTCTTCAGTGGTGGGAGTTTTAGAGGTTTGTTTAAAAACCATCAAGTTTCACACATATATGGATTTGGTTAATGCACACATTACCAAATTGACAACTCACGAAAATATCCTAAGCTCTATCTAGAGCAAAGGAGGCGCATCTGGAAAAACAACGAATATAGGAATATAAAAACAGACCCGCGCCTAGATTAAACCAAGGCAACACGCAGACGTTCCGCTTAAATTAGGATGTCTGCAGTAGGAGGACTCCAGGTAAGTCAGCTGCACGGCTCCATATGGACGCTTACGAGTGACACTAGGATGATAAAAGTGCCCTGGTTTGATGCCAAAAGTACCGGGCTACAGGTACCCTGCCTTGCTTGCAAGGTCGATCCGACT
>SBIQ01000133.1:0-23492 GCA_014805555.1 Astathelohania contejeani | reverse complement strand
GAAAACAATTTTAGTTTTTTTGCTTGACCTTCAAACTTTTCTTCTTTTTGATAATATATTTTATATCTTTCCAGTTTTTCTCCAAATCTGTATGATATAGACTCATTTATGCATTATGTGCTTTGCAGACCTTTTCTATCTCTGTATTCAAATAGCATATATTTTTAGGAAACTAACTTTATAGTAAACTTTATGTATTACATAATAAATCGTAATAAAGTCAGCAGTCTCTATGTGTTTTGAGCCTATATGGTAGACAAAAAATGTGATGGCGGGCTCATTAATGAATTTTATATCGTTTATTTTAAATTACGCTTTAACTTGAGTGATTCATCAGCACTTGCTAACAACTTTGCTTCATGTTTTTGAATGCTTCCTTCATTATTCTAGTGCATTTATTCTCGATTATCTTGAGTATTTGTATCGTCCAATATTTTCAAGTAAAGTTATAGCTTCTTGGAATAATGCTAATTATTGGCAGACACTAACAGTTAGTTTCTATCCTTTGCGATCCAGAAAAGTCGTTATTTTCTCAATTAAACCCTATATTGTATTTTATTATCGAAAAAATTTGTATGATGCATAAACAAAAGGTAATCAGTAGCATGCAAGATTTGTTCACATGAACATTCGTTTTTGTATATTGCTCGTAAGTCTCAAATAAAGTAAGTAAATACAGAAGATAAAGAGATTGTGATAATTCTATCATTTATTTATAAAATTTTAATATTTTTCTTTATGATGATTTGCAAGCATTTTTTTCATTTTATATTCTAATTCAAGCCGATTTCTTTTATAAAACAAGTCATTTAGTTAGTAAAACCTAATTCAGATGTGAAGCGATAAGGTATTTAGATAAACAAAGATTAAGCCTTTGTGGTATCGATTTAAATTAACTAAGCATATTTTTATACTTTTGTCATCATACTGAATTATTTATATACTATATTTTATTATATAACATGAATTCACATTTTATGGCAGTTTTCAAAAATTCAGCAGACAGTATATCGGCCTGAAGCTGTTACTTTTGATTGGAAGAAATTTGGACATTAAATATGTTTACGCAGTAAAATCAGACATCCTGTACGCCTCATTTCTAAACATATGTTTTTTGCAACTTTATAAAATACTGATGTACTAATATTATATGTTTAATAAAAAATTGAAAATGATATATGCTATGCCATGTTCCATCGAAAAAATAGTTAACGATACTTACAAATTTTACATAAAGAAATCGTCATTGTCTCAGTTCTGAAAGTATATTAAGCAAGATATTCTTTGAATTTGTCTTCAGTGAAAGTGGATATCCCATATACTCAATCAACATTTCCGTAGTTCTTCAACTACTATCTTATGTTCTATTTAGAATTTTCAAAAATTAACTGCAGAATAGTTTCTAATATAATTTAAAAAACTTAATTTTCACATATACGCTCCATACGCAATGAAAACACTTTGAATTTACAATGTATTTTAGGAACTTACCTTAAATATTACATAGCATCTGTTTGATCATGAAGCTTTTCTGCATCATTAACCACCCTTTTTGGTAGCCGCAGTATACTACTAAAAATTTGCTCATATCTTCAGCTTTTTAAAGTATCGTATTTATCCATTAATTACTTATATTCTATCGTTTAAACTTTTCTTTTAGTTGAAAGACAGCTTAATATTTAAACTTGCTGCATTTCGATGAAATTATCAGATAAGTTGTAGAATCTTGATAATACCAAAATGCTTCATTGTATGTTTATATCGATTGGTCTTCTTTAATGACGTTTAAGATATGATTAAATAATGCTTATCTTTGACCCTCTGTTAATTTTCATAAATCTGTGATAATACTTATGAATTTAATTTTATTTGTAACGATAGCTTTTAATAATTTTAAAATCAAATTATTGTATACTTTAGAATAATATAATTTGAAGATCGGATCTTCTACTTTTATAGGTTGGGATTGAAAAGTTTGCTGTCGCTCTATATTGTTAGGTATGCAGTTTTTTAACTTATCCTCTCTAACAATGCAGACTACTTCTCCCAGCACGAAAACACAGTTTTCTTTTATCTACCTCTGTTATCTAAATAAATTGATTCCGTATTGCTTAAAAAACATCTTTTATACTTTTTAAGCGTTATGCCGATACCAAAGACGATAACTTATAAGGCAACGATTCGAAAAACAATATATGCAGACTCGAGTAGCATATATGCATGTTATTATACGCTTCCTTTTTTTCTTTATGTGCTTTCTTTGCTAGCTAATTTGTTTGACGGTTTAAAGGTCGGTTTTTTTGTAAACCTTAACATTTTTTATAAATTAAAAATTTAAATTAATTTTTTTATTTAATCCTGAAAATGGAAAAGAACTTCGGAATAATCGGAATTGAATATCAGTTTCCAAACTATTATGTTGACCAAAAAGACATTGCGAAAAAACTGAATGTTGATGAAAATAAATTATTGATTGGGTTGGGAATGCTAGAAATGGGTGTAGCATCATCACGAGAAGACCCAGTTACATTAGCAATGGGTGCTGTTACTCGACTCTTAAAAAAATACAATATTGCAACAAAAGATGTAGGAAAAATTGAAGTGGGATCTGAAAGCAATTATGATGGCTCTAAATCTATCAAAACCCACCTTATGTCCCTTTTCGAAGATAATACGAATATCTGTGGATGCGATAACATAAATGCCTGTTATGGCGGTACGAACGCACTATTTAACGCGTTGGGATGGCTCGAGTCGTCACTTTGGGATGGAAGATATGCAATAGTAGTGTGTACAGATATATGTATGTACAAAGAAGAGCAGGCTATACCTACATCAGGCGCAGGTGCCGTTGCTATGCTTCTCGGACCTGATTGTATATTTAAGATAACAAATTCTGTGCATTATTCAGCCAACACTTTTGATTTTATGAAACCTAAAGAATTATTTCCGTTCCCATTTTTGAACGGTAAGCTTTCAATTCAAGTTTACAATGAAGCATTTCAAAATTGCTATAATCTGATCAAAAACAAAAAGGGTAATACAGAATTTTTTAATTACCTTTGCTGTCATGCTCCTTATGCTCGATTAGTCGAAAAAATCGCACTATCTAATGAAATTCCTATCGAAAAAGTAAAAGAGTCGCTTTTAGTTCCGAGAAGAAATGCTAATTCTTATACGGCATCTCTTTATTTTTCTCTTATATCACTTTTATATGAAAAACAGGGTTGCAAAGTAGGAGATACTATTCTAATGTATTCTTTTGGATCAGGTTGTGTTAGTTCAATGTTCTGCTTAGAAAAAATACGAGATGGTTGCAATATGCCATGTTTAGTCGAAAGACTTAATCAAAGAAAAAAGATATCTCCTGATAAATATTTTAATATTATCAATAATCCCAATTCTATGGATGATGATGAAATTCCTACTTCGGGGTTTTATATCTCATCAATCGAAGGCTATATTAGGAAATATAAAAAGGTGGAATAGTAATAATTAAAATGCTGTAGGCGTTGATTTAAGTAATAAAAATATTTATTTAAATAATATAAGTTTAAACCCTGTATTCTAATTTTCTTGATAAATTTATCATATTAATGAGCTTGCTAAAATATCATCATGATATTAGTTCATATGCTTAGATTATAAATTAGGATTTGTTTTAATTATTTCTTAAATTTCAATACGTTTATATTATTCATAACTTTATGAACTTATTTAAACAATATATTACTCAATAACTATTTAATTCTTAGAGAATACAGTAATAAAATTCAGATTAAATTATATTATAATAATTGTAAAATAATCTCAACTTGATAAGATATCTTAAAATTTTGGATTACAGATAACATATTTATATTTGAATGTGAGATGTATTAAAAATAAACATATTTATCATCATTGCTTGTTTATAAGTGGCTGTTAACAGTATTGTGCATATTTATAAGTAAAATTTCACATTAATATAATTATTATAAGTTATATGTTTAATAATCAATATTTTTTTAAGCATGCAATTAAATTTATTTAATAATCGAATAAATAAGGCTATAAGGAATGCCTACAAAAAATTAAATATTAGGGTTTTAGCAAGAGAAGTATCGTAAAGTTTTATCAAATTCAATTATTTTCTTTATTAAATTATTAATTATTATTTGCTTTTCAGCATATACCGTCTCTTGATGTTCTTGATCAATTAATGTATATGTTTTTATCGAATGATTATTTCTAATTTGCAAGGCAGTGATTTATTTAATTAGGTGCAGGAATAAATAGGTGAATATATCTTAATAAATATTGTAAAACGATAAGTCATTATTTGGCATTCAAAATTTATAAATAACATACATAAATAATATATATATTTTTATTACAACTTGACTTGATAATTGCTTTTTTAGTAAATAATTTTATATGTTATCTCCTTTATTTTATCTAACAATTCTTTAAAATTTATAATATAATTATTTAAAATATATTTAATACACTGAAGTTGTGAAAAGATTTGGAGAAGCAAGTGCCACTGGATACCAACCGCGGCCATAGAAAAGAAAGACAAAGAATAACATAGCACTCACACCAACCACTATCTTATAAATAAAAATATTTAATACACTGAAATTTTTATATGGCTTTTTCTAATACAAAATTAAGAAAATGGTAAGTTATAAATGGAAAACCCGTTTTAAGATTATAGATAAGCGGTTATTAAGATAAAAGTAAATTTTTATTCTGATTAAATTTTATCTTGTATACAAAATTATTTAGAATACTTTTATAAATTGAATAAATATTAATTACTATTTTTTTAAGCAGTAAAGTTTTACTTCTTTTCCCTCATTTTCTTTTTTATTGGCTGCAATTGTTATATAACGTCACTTTTCCAATGCATTGCTTCTTTGCTTTTTCTGCTATATCTCTCGTGCCCACTATCGTCATTGCTTCGCGTGTACTCTAATAATATGATTTGATGCGTGGAATATGGATTGGATTTAAATATCTAACAAAAGATTTATGTTTTTGTTTATTAGATAACATTTGCTTTATTTGGATATTACTCGTTATATGCTATAATATAAAATATTATTTTGATATTGATATTATATAATAAACAAAGTTCGTTTGCTCAAAAAGTTATATTTTATTTTACGTGAATTCATTTTGAAAATACTAATATACATATATCATATAATTCTATAATAAGCTTTATAAAATTCAAAGTCAATAGATAATTTTATTTAATAAAAAAGCTAATATAATAAATAAAAATTGTTTTAAATTTTGTTTTCTATTGAATTGAATGCCATTATTTTTTAAAAATGTGAATTTTTTATTATAAATAGTAGGTATCTATCAGCATGACAATTCCCAAATTTCTTTACGCTTTTTCGATTCTACTATTTATTTCCATATCGGATTTAATAGATTGTTTCACTATTATAGAATGAATTCTAAAATTTTTAATACATAAACTGGATCATTGCCTCATATACGATGCAAAACTTTTTATTTATTTGTGTATTATTTGAAAACTTCTTATGTTATAACATGATATATGGTTCTAATTTTATAGATTCATTTAAATCAATTAACACAGTTATTATGCTTTCTTCTTTTCTCTGTCTTGATTATTCAAGCATTTCCCTGATTCGTTATACTTATTAAATTTTTATTTATATTAATTAGACTTTTTTGGAATAAATATATCTGGTCGATTGTGTTTGATAAGACTAGTCGTTATTATTAAAAATTAGATATCAATTTATATTTTATTGTGAATAATTAACTGAACTAAACGATATCGTAGTATTTTAATTTGTTTAATAATAAAAGGTATAATGGTTGGTACGCGTTGAGTATAGCAAATCTGATCATTTTTCTTTAGTTAGATAAATAACCAAATAACTTCTTATATTTGATACAATACTAATATTATAACGCAGTTTTGCATAGCATATGTTTTTATTTCATATGTTATGTTAAATGCTCTCTACATAAAAATTTTTGTTTTTGTGTTTCATCATGTGAAATATTTCTTTAAGTTTCCACTTTATCAAAATAGGTGCGATATAACCTATGAATGTCTTTTTGTTTGTGTTGTTATATAGCAGTTTCTTTTGTGCACATTTAAGAATTTTCATAAAAATAGTTGATAATTTGACTTTGAGGTGATTGTATGATTAAGAATAGTATGTTTTGTTTGATTGTTAGGATTACCGTTATATTTTAGAAAACATTTTTTTTATTTTTTCACGATTCCCGAAGTTAAAGGGTTTCCATTCATTTAAATGCCACATTTTGTGAACCCTTTCTACCCTTTTACATTAACGTTCTAAAAAAAATTGTAAAATGATAGTTAACTTAACACAAATTTATATATATCATAATCAGGAATGATATAAATTTGATATAGTAAATTACGAGTGACTTGCTCATTGATTGATACGCAAAAGTTTTTCAAAACCGAGCCTTGTTGCACAAACCATCAACTTTGCATAACACTTGATTAATATTCTCTTTCGAGCATTGCTTTATTCTTTCACCTTATTTATTATCTATTATGCTCAAGTATTTGTATGCCCTATTTCCTTTGTCTTTATCATTTCATTTTTATAAATATTATATTTAATTAATTTTCTCCCATGTATTCTGAAACTATAAAAGAAATAGAAAAAAATTTGGAATTAAAAATTGAAGAGAAAAAAGAAGTATTACATTTCAAGAAGAAAAATCAAGCCATCTCACTTCTTGAATTGGAAAATGGGTTTTGGAAAGAGGATGACGATTATGATAGAAAATTGTTTCAATTTGTTTTTTGATTTCTTTCCTATTTGTTAAATAAATTTTATTTTTTTAGAATCAAATTTGCACTAATATATTTTTTATTTAGTGCATAGTAAAAGAAAAGAATTAATATTTGAATAGAATCGCTTTTGTCTTTTATATATTTAGAAGGTATAAGAATACACGATATTTTAGAAAATATTATAAGCATTAAGATAAAATATATTGTCGTTATATTATTACTAAACAAACCTAATATAATCATGCATGCTCATTTGGTATATTATTTTTGATAACTTTTTATAATTTAAATGGTCTATAAGAGATAATACATCTTTTAATTAAAAGAAATAAATAAATAAACACATTTTATATGATAAATAGCGATGATAGTGTGAAACTTTGTTAATATTATAATGAATTATTGAATGTGTTATATTTGTAACTACAAAAATATATATATCATATATAGGTAGCTATTTATTGAGTATATATGTTAGTTGAAAGGTTTACAAATTTTATTCATTTATAAAATTTATTTTCAAAATAAAAGTTTTAAAAACTTACTAGCTCGATTTAGTTAAAGATGGAACATAAATGGATAAGATAATGATGATATAATAAAAAAAGTTTTACACCTATATAAGGTATAATAAAACTTGAACATCCTGGCTCATATGTGAAATAAATACAATAGATAGAATAAAATTTCTAATAATTTAAAATGTTTTATTTTAGATGGATACAAGCTAAATGTATAAACATAAATTTTTTTACCGAAAAAAAGCAAATTAAAATAAGCAATTAATAAATAAAAAGTTAATATTACAACATTCAAAATTCAGTAAGATATATGCGAGATATTAATAGAAGTTGCAATAGAAGCAAATGATAAAAAAGTATAAATTATATAGTTAAGAATATTTATAAATGGTATATGTAACATATGATAAGACTGATAGTGTAAAATAATATTATTGGACTACAATTTCAATGTTGAAAAGATTGACCAGCCTCTAATAAATAATATTGGAAAATTTTAAAAAATAAATATTAATGTAAAAAGTATTATGTCGGGTAAAAGTATAATTACTTTGTATATCGTTTATATCTGATGATAGAAGTAGCATCTAAATAATACATAGTGATAATTCGATATTATAAAATTTTTGATAAAGTATAACTACAAATTTTTAAAATAAAATTATTTGTAAAAAGTGTTTGTAATATATAAAGTGTAATATTTGAATCTATTATTAATTTTACCAATTAAAGTGTGATATTATTTTATAAAAAACATTTTTTTTTATTAATTAAGTTTTTTATTTTTAAATTTTGATATAACAATTTTATATTTTTGTCATATATCGCATTAGCTTTATTTAAACAAAATCTTCCCCGATTTAAGATATTTTGGTTATATATAGAAGTTTTTTTATATATGTAATAAGCTGTGAAGTTCTTGACCCAAAGCGGCGACTATCTCGATTGAGACAATTTAGGTATTCATACTGCTTTAGTTGAAGCCCGTACCCGTTTATTGGAGCCGGTTGACTTTGTTATCAAGTCAATCTACATGTATCCCGGTAGTTTTAACGCCAAACTAGAGCACTTTTATCATCTTAGTGTCACTTGTAAGCGTCCATATGAAGCCGTGCAGCTGACTTACCCGAAATCCCCTACTGCAAATATTCTAATATAGGCGGAATGTCTGCTTATTGCTTTGGTTTAATCTAGGCGCGGGATCAGTTATTATATTTACGTATTCTTTTGTTTCTTCAGGCGCGCCTCCTTTGCTTTAGATATGTCTCAGAATGTTTTCAGGAGTTATCAATTTGGCAATGGATCCATTAACCAAATGCCATATATGTATAAAGCATGATTGCATTAAACTTACCTTTAAAACTTCCACCTTTGAGGAGGAATAAAGAAAATTGGTAAGTTAGCCATCTACAAAACACATGAATCAACGGTTTTGCAATCGAATTCCAAGTTTGCACTTGTCCGGCAGCTTCCGACATCCAGAATTATTGACAAATACTTGTCCTAGTTTAACATTGTTTTAGACGTCTGTTATAAATAATGAAAATTTTTAATAGTGCTGTTTTAATTTAAATAATCGTATTATGCCCATTCTATTATAAATTATTCTTCGATACATCTTTATTTCCTTTTTGAAAGGCATTTCTATAAAAAGTATTATGATTGATTAACGTGATTCATTATACGACAAGATTAATAATAAAAATTACATGATAAGTTATATAGAATACGCTTAAATGTGCATGCTAATCTGAATACATTTTTTACTTGAATGACACATGTGAATAATAGCTAACGTGCCAAAAGATGTTATTGTTAAATCCAAGACAGAAATGTTTTTTAGAAAAAGCTGCTTTTCCATTCCAACATTGTGATTAGGCCATAAAAACTATCGATAACATGACAACAGGATATTATTATATGTTTGACTATGGTTATGCTTAAAGGCATAATGAGGTGTTAATATGCATTTACCTCTTGCTAATGAATAATGCAACTTCAAAACTCTTAAAAGCCACTCAGTCCAAAAGATCGCTGAAAATTAACTGACTGAGATTAAAGTCAATATTAGAATTGATATTCTAGTTAAACACAGTCGTCTTAATTTATCTATGCTAAGAAGGAAAATTTGGTCATCTTAGTCGAAATCAGTATCACAAGCCAGGATAACCTACAGTAAGCTGAAGTCGAGAAAAAGCAAAAATACGGACTTCCTACAAATGAGCTTGGAATATACTATAGGCTAAGCCATGATAATCACATATGTGCTAATATGGGAGGATGTGGTGACTAAGTATTACAGAAGCTATTAAAAAGAGCTTTATACCCAAACTTGAAGTATATATACAATTGACTGTGCTGAAATAACACTTGAAACCATTTTTCTGGAGCATCGAGGACGGATCGGAAGCGATGGATGTTTTCAAGAAAGTAGTCGATGCTTTAAAGAAAGCTAATGGAGCTGGATATATATCATAGACAAAGGAAAATAATAGTTAAAGCAATATTATTAAAAAAAATCCCTCTTCAAATAAAAAACATATTTATTTCATAACATAAGTTACTTTTTATAAACAAACATTTACTGCCTTACAATATTAATCCAAATAAGAGCCATAAATAACGTAATATATTTTTTAAAAATTATAAAATGAAAAAAATTCAATTACATACATGAAATAGGTTAAATGATACTGATATTCCTTTATTTCAAATGCTAAATATCTGCTTACAAAAATATTCGATTATTATTAAGTTGCTTTCTACTGACCATTATATTTAGATTTAATCTGTCCTCATTAAAAAAAGTGTATAAAAAATATTTCATATACTTGTAAATAAAACCGCAAGAAAAAAATGCTTAATACTTTCTTGTAAATTTATTTAAGGGTTAATGCTATATATTATTCTTTATCTTTTTTTTCGATGGACTGCAGTTGGCATCCAGTGGCACTTGCTTCTCCGAATCTTTTCACAGCATCTTCTACTCGGTCTCTTACGTCAATATCATCCTCAATGCTTCTTCTGTATACTCAAGTGCTTTCTTGTAATATTCAGTATTTATTTATTTTTACCCCATCTCACATTTATGTATTATTATACACTGTTTCATATTATTAAATTAGCAAATAATACTTATAACATTGCATTTAAACAATACACGTGGCTCATCAATCTAAATAGTTTTTTTTTAGGATTTCGCTTATTCAATTTTCTAATATATCTATTTTGATTGCCATTTCATATTATAATTTCTAATCTATTTTTTTAATTTTTAAAAGGGTTATATATTGTTTTATTCGTTATCTTTGTTTTGCATTACCCCTGGTGTGCAATAACACATCATCTATAAATATTTTCATCGCTTCTTCTACTTAATCTTTTGTTCGTATTATACTCAATGCTTCTTATGTACTCAAGTATCTGATTTATTATTGATAATTTTATTCAAGTTTTTTACATTTATTATACAGTCAATTCGTATTGATCTGTATAATGTCGTATTCTATCAAAGCTATACAATATTAACTACATGTATTTATTATTATATCTATAAATCCCTTACACCCATCAAAGAGTATATTTTATGCATAAACACAAAGCATTAAAAGATTTATTAAATAGATGGAATGCATTAAACAAATCAATGATTAAACTCGAAAAAAAAGAAAAAGAAGAAGAACATGCAAAACAGCTCAGAGAGTATATAGAAAAGAATGACATTGATAATGCGATAATACTACACAAGAAAATACACAATGATATACTTCAGCAAAAAAGCAACGAGTTTATAATAGAAGAACTTAATGAAGCAATAAAATATAATAACAGATTTAAGATAAAAAAGATTATTGATGGTATAGTTGATGATACAGAGCTATATTTACATTGTAGAACTATTTTAATTAATTATATAATAGAAAAGACTGATAAAATAACACAGCCATCTAAACTTGTATTTGTGATAAATGAATTTATAAAGGATTTCAAATTGGGAGATATTTTAATAAATATTCTAGAAGAGGCACTGTTAAGTTTTATGGGTAAGGCTGAGACTCTGCACGATGAAGCTACACCTATTGATTTTGATAGATGGATAGATGAATCTGTAAAGCTAAAAGAGACGCTTGATGAAAATTTTCCGCAATTCAGATATGAAAAACTAAAAGATATTTACCAAAAAATGGAAATTAAATATTTTAAATCTTGTTTAAATGGGCCGTACTTTAAAGATGAAAATTCGGAAGATCTTAGATTTCTAATACGTAAAATTTTCAAAAGAAGCAAAATAATGGGAAGAAGTATAAATTTAAAAGAAGCAACATTTGCATCATCATATTTGTCAAAGGAAGATGTTTATAGAATGATTGATTCAATATTAATATGAAACTAGATTTAGGAATGCATCACCAAGCTTTTCGTGTGAGTAGCTTATTATAAATTGAATAGTGTATATTATTGGTGATTGTTAATTTGAATTTTTATATAAACAAATACTTTTATTAGAAGTGGTTGCATATCTTATAATTTATTTGATCATATTAAAGAAAATCAAACAAAAGTTAATTAAATTTGGCTTAATATAAAAATTATTCGATATATGCAACGAATTTCTCGATCAAACATAAAGATTAATAAATTGTAAATATCAGTTTATCTATTGTTGATATTAGTATAGAGTAATATTTCAATTAAAATATAATACTGATTACATTGTTAATATAATAATATCATCAACCTTATATTTCTATAAATATATCAGAAGCTTACTTTTTTTATAAAAGTTCTAAATCAAGATAAAAGAATATAATTTTATGAGAATAAAATAAATTACAAATTTATTCGCTTTTTAATTATAATATTGAATGGATGGTGTTTAAATTTGATTTTTAACACAAGTATATTAATATTAAACTAAATTATAAGTTAAATACTCAATCTAAATTTTCTTTTATATCCATATTATCCGTTTTCCATTAATTTATCAATTCCAGTATTTTAGTCTACATAATTACAACCATATTATACATTTTAATATATAGATGTAAGCAAGCCACATACTTTATGATAAACGTTGTATCTGATTCAAGCAGTTTTATATTATATTTTTTTTGTTTTTGAAATTCCTATATATAGCATTTTTGAAAAAAAGACTTCTTTCATATAATAAAAATTCAATCAATATTAAATTTATGATTGAAACATAGCTTCATCAATTTTTACTATATATTCTGTACTTTTAATTACATTTATCTATTTCAATCGTATTATATTCTATGTTTTTATTGTAAAAAACCAACGTGTAATTACATTTCTTAAATTGGTATAAATTTTATAAATTATAAGAGATGTTGTGATGTCAAACTCTCAATCCAAATTCAACCATATATTTGATGAACTATTGAAGTTCAAAAAAATAAGATAATTGTAATCTTGAATAAAAAGTTTTCGTATGTCTGTCGTTTAAATTCTTTTTTCTATAATTTCATCGTAATTAATATACAATTTGGGTCTTACGCCTTTGTATAAATTATTTCTTATGAGCTAATCAATTGCCATCAGTAATTTTTTGCGAGCAATATTTCAGTGTTATTCATTAAAAATAAGATTAGAAATTTTTTCTATTTAAATAAAGGCTTATTTGCTTAGTTTTGTTTTTGTTCTATTGCCTGTGATTGGCATCCAATGCTACTATTATCTCCGTACCTTTTCACTACCGCTTCTATTCTATTGGCTGCCTCCATTCCATCCTCATTGCTTCGTCTGAATTCCAATTATATGGTTTCAAGAGTCCTCTTAAGTACAATGGATTGTATTACACTTAAATCAATGTGGTCATGTTTAATATTCAGAAATATTCTTTGTAATATTAGGTCACCACCCGTCCTACGTCATGACATGGAGTATAATTTTAGTTTTGGCCTTATATAATGAGCTAAGTTCATTAACAAAATGATAGTAATTAATTTTTTATTCTTCGTTTCAACTATCTGGAGATTGTCTTGGTTTGTTATACCTAATTGAACTAAAATTGTTTAATTTAACTTTTTATTATAAATATATATGCTATATTATTTTTCACTAAAATATTGGTTATTATTCTGGCGTAAACATTAGTTTCTGCTCTTTCATTTTAGACAATCCTTTAAACTGTGTGAGATAGCAATCATTTAAAGGCTTAAAGCCATACTTTTTATGAAAAATATAAAAATTTATCTTGAAAATATTATTCGTTCCATCTTGAATAGTTCAATCGCATTTGTCTCGTCTTTTTTGCTAGAAATGTTATAAGTTTAGTCATGAATATTTGAAATAATATATTGATAAATATTTGTTATGTACAGATTTGATAATTTAATAAATCATTGAAATGCATCCATATTGTGCGAATGAGTACATTTAATTTTGAAAAATTTACGAGCAATTTAGGCCAGAGGTAATAAAAAATAAATTGAATGAGATCTGCATTGAAACTAAAATAACAATTAATATTCTGGTACGATATAATTAACTTAATATCTTTATACACAATATAAGAAACAATTAGGCAATTTTGGTTAGGTAGAAATTATAAGCTGAATTTAAGTTTCACACTTTTAAAGTCCAAATGATCTGTTTAACAATAAACTCTGTCTAGTATTCATGGATAAAATTGAAACAATATCATATGTTATAAAATGAATCGATGTAGTAAATAAAATCGAATAGTTTAAATTTAATGTAATATTCAAAATTGAGATATTTATTCAATTTATAATAAAAAAATGTTGGAAAACATTTAATGATAATAGAAGAATTATTAAGAACATATTAAAATTAAAAGTATGATAGAAATGGCTGTATGAAGATTGGTGAATGAGAATGAACTAATAGGCTAATCATGAGCAGTTTATACAAAAAGATGTAATAAAACAAATAACTTTATTGAATTGTTCATTTATTTAAAGATGGTTTATAAAAACAAATTTATAATACTCGCCAATTGTAAAATACTTTATTTGGCCAAAATAAAGAAGATTAATTTGAAATATTGTAAAAGAAGCAAAACTTTCAAAAATAAACGACGTTTTCATTCTAAAGTTTATGAAATGAATATATAGATTGAGTATTATTTAAATAAAATGTTATTGCTAAATAATCTTCGATTCAATAAAAAATATTAATAGTATTTTATGATGTTGTATACTCAATAAATGCATTAAATGCCAAATATGCATATGCTATATCTTTTCGTTAATTTACTATTTTCTTTGTCTAAAGCTAAAATTACCAATTATGAATTTTAATGAAATCAAAAAATCATAGATATTCTAAAAAGTTGATGTACTGAAATATTGCAATTTATTGACTTTATTTCTTTGTAAAAATTGTTTACAAAAAATAATTAATTTCTGATAAAAATTTAGGGATAATAAAATAACAAGGTTCTTGACAAATCTGTTGATATAAGCATATATTAATGATATGTTTATTTACAATACAAATGAGGTTTAGACGATAAATTTGGCTAAATTCGTGAATTCATTTCGAATTAATGCAAAACCAATTTAATTAAAATGTTAGTGTCGTGTTATTCTTAATTTTCTTTATTATGACCTGCGGTTGGCATCCAGTGGCACTTGCTTCTCCAAATCTTTTCAAAGCCTCTTCTGCTCAATCTTTTACGTCTATGTCATCCTCAATGCTTCTTCTGTAATCTAGTGATATGGTTTCGAGCGTTTTTTTCATTACCGTCTATTGGATGTATGTCTCTATCGTATTGATTATATTTAATTCTTTAAGATAATTTCTGTGGTACTTGGTTACCACACCGTCCCATGTCATAACATAAGGTATTATTTTAGTCTTTGCCTTGCATAGCAAATCTAATTCATTTGCCAATAACTCATATTTGTTCTTCTTCTCGTTTTAACGAACTGAAAATTATCCTGGCATGTTATACCCACTTTGACTAAAATAATTTCATTCCCCTCTTATCATAAATAAATATATGGTGTAATTATTTTTTTACTAAAATATCAGTCTTTATTCTTGTATCAACCCGGATTTCAACTCTTTCGTTTTCCATAACCTCCTGGACTGAATGAGATCGTAGTTTTTTTGATTTTTTTAATACCGTACTTATTCGCAAATAGAATGTTAATATCCTTAAATACCTCATTATGCCTTCGCGTATAGTCATTGCCAAGCATTCGATCCCAGCCTGTTGCCAAATGGTCGATCGAATTTTTGGCTTTACCGCAATGTTGGCATTGTAAAGCATCGTCTCTCCTAAAAACGTTTCTATCTTGGATATAGCAATAAATTCCTTCAGCACGAGAATCAATATTACCATGTTTCATCCAAGTAGAATAGTCTTTTAAAATAACAAGCTCATTTGAGCGTCCCCACATAACTTTTCATGCAATCTTTTTGTATTAATTTTGTCATAAATAAGCTTATACTAAGCATTCAAAAGACCCTTAGCAGAATCGTCTGTCAGAGTGTATTTAATACTTAAATATTGGTATATTAGAGAAGTGTGTCTTATTTCACCCTTCAACTTTTATGATTGCTGCTCGTTTTGACAAAATATTATTATATTTTTCAACGTGTCCAGTAATTGAAAAAGCATATATTCACTTTTCATCTCCACATATCGGAGACATCTTTCCATCTCTGTTAGATGTATATATAACCTCTCTTTACCCTCAGGCTTTAATTGGACCATATGCTTGAAATATTAAGTTATAAAAAAGAATACTTTGTATATTAAGAAAAATTAATATTACTCAATTTATCATAAAAATATTTTTACTTTTTTATATTGCTTGATAGCCTATGGTTATAACTTATAGATGATTATTTAGTCAATTGATTTCAAATTTTTTATTATAAAGACATGTCTTAGCCACAAAATTCACAATAATATTTTGCAATAATATATCCAAATAAAATTTAGCATTATTACGTAGTAATATATCATATATGTTATAACCATGTATGATGCATGGACAAAAACATATAATTGCACCAATTACTAATTATGTATAGATAAATACAGTAAGAGCAGAAATATATTCAAAAAAGATCATTGGAGATACGATATAACAGCTATTAAATATTATTATTGGCTATAGTAACATAAGCTAAGACCATGAAATTAAAATATAGCCGAATTCCTTAAAATTAAGCACTAAGAAATGCGTATGATTAAAGCACAGTGCCAAGTAATGCAATTAAAAAATAAACGAAAATTTAAAGCTTTTTTCATATTAAGAATATAAATATAAAAAGAATATAAAACATTATATCATGATAATAGAAAACACTTTAATTTAAGTTGATATCGCACTATAGAATAATTTATTAAGTAGAAGAATGGAATTTTTAAATTATATTATTCTAACTAGTTATATACGAGTGCTGAACAAATGTTAAATTATTAGAATAATACATGTTTTTTACCATATAAATAAGAAAAAGCATATTTGAAAAAGTAATTAAAGCAACATCTAACATCGAAAAATTAATGTATACAGGTAAAAAATTATCAAGACATTTTTCTATGAGTGTTGTAAAAATTATAAGATGAGTTATAGCAGAAAATTTGATGATGAAAATAACGACAAATTATTAAGGTTTTAATCAGATATATATATTTACTATATGAATGCAAAAGTTGTTATAAGTTTATTAAATAAATTTAATGACTAATAAACGATAATCTTGGATTTACTATAGTATAGATATTAATAATTACATAAGTAATCATAACATTTTTTTGTTCCTTTTAATCTTTTCATTGTATAAAAAAAGGTTCAATAAATAAAACTTATTAACAATTTATTTTTTGAATATTTCGATTATGTTACTATATGCCCTGCATGTTGGATAATAAATAATGTTGTTTCCTTTACCAGACATCTTTATATAATGTATATCCATATCCATAACCGTTCCTTGCTTATCTTCGATTTTAATGACATCTCCTGATTCAAATGGGCGAAAGGATAAAATATAAAACCCCTTAAACATATTAGTAATGATATCTCGATTAAATGGTAATGAAATAGGATTAATGACACTTGCTGTATGTACAAATGGATGTATGCTTATAAGCGGTATAAAATTATTTTCTTTTTTCTTTTTTGAAAAAAAATTTGAAATCTTAAACATGGGTACAAATTATAAAATATTACTTTATTACATTTTTACATATAAGGCATATCTTCAGTACAATCATGAAATATATACATTTTTTTGGATTTTACTTTATTATCATAAATATCATATTCAGATGTATTATTCAAATAATAAAATTGTGGTCTTTTATTCATCGTAAATAACGAATTGTTATTAGGAAAAAATAAAGTAGTGTGACTGTGCTGCTGCCATGTGTTATTCTCAGCTAACTGTTTATCCTCGTACTGCCGTTTTGCTTTAGCTCTCCTGTTTTGAAACCATATTTGTACAGATCGAAATGGTATGTTCAATTGTGCGGCCAATGCTAATTTCTCTTCTCGGTTGGGCCGCATGTTTGTTTCGAAATATTGAGATAGTACATCCACTTTTCTGGTTGGAAGTCTCTTTCTGACAATTTGAATATTATTGTTATAAAGTTCCATGTTTGTTGCAACGGCAATTTTACTAATAGTTGTTTCATTTACCCCTTTCGGTTCTTAATTAATTAACGGTTAATATAAACGTAATATACAATTTAGGAAAATTAAAAATTTATTATTAAAATTATATTCGTTACATACATTTAGTATAACGATTTTGACGCGACCGTTTTCATTGCTATGCGAAATATAGCTATAGTTAAAATTTTTAATAAGAAGTTATGTGATTTCTATCTATTATTTTAAAAATATCATTTTTTAAATATATCATATTTCTATATAAAAATAATAGCTTATATATTAGACCATAATTAATATTTTATAAAAAAACAAAAATTATTATAAGAAACTTATATTATTAACCCTTCAGAGTATAAATATGATGTGTATTAATTTTTTACTTTCTATAAATGGCTAAATTAAAAAAAAATGTAAGGTGAGTGGTAATATCTAAGTCGGTAATTCAAACATCCTTTTGACATATTTTTTGTTTAATTTTCAGTAATGTTTGATTATACATATCACAGCAGAATAAAAGTGATGAAGATTATATAAGAATTTGGAATAGTTAAAAAAAGCATATATAAAGAAAATTTGTATGAAAAATATAATAGTAAAGTGTGTTTAAAATAATAAAAGCACTATTAATTTTTTTTATTTAAACGAAATCCTTCACGATTTATGATTTCTTGGCTATACTCTAGAGGCTCTTTTTATATATAGAATAATCTGTGAGGTTCTTGACCCAGTGCAGCAACTGTCTCAATTGAGACAATCTTTTCCCCTTAGGTACTCATACCGCTGTTAGTCGAAGCCCATACCGTCTATCGGAGCCGGATCGACCTTGCAAGCAAGGCAGGGTACCTGTAGCCCGGTACTTTTGGCATCTAACCAGGGCACTTTTATCATCCTAGTGTCACTCGTAAGCGTCCATATGGAGCCGTGCAGCTGACTTACCCGGAGTCCCCTAACTGCAGACATTCCAATATAAGCGGAACGTCTGCGTGTTGCCTTGGCTTAATCTAGGCGCGGGGTCTGTTTTTATATTTCTATATTCGTTGTTTTTCCAGATGCGTCTCCTTTGTTCTAGATAGAGCTTAGGATATTTTCGTGAGTTGTCAATTTGGTAATGGGTACATTAACCAAATGCCATATATGTGTGAAACTTGATGGCTTTTAAACAAACCTCTAAAACTCCCACCTCTGAAGAGGAATGAAGAAAATTGGTAGGTTGGCCATCTACAAAACACACACACATGGATAGACAGTTTTAGACTTGAATTCCAAGTTTGTACTTGTCCAGCAGCTTCTGACACCCAAAATTACTAGTAAATTCTCGTCCTAGTTTAACGTTATTTCGGACGATGCTTAGTATATAATAATATTATTCTTTATTTAATTCAAAATAATGGGATAATAGATAACTTTATTATTAAATGCAATATGGAAAAATATACGCTATATTATAGCTATAATTTTAACAGTATATAGTAAATAAATTTAAAAATCAGTGGAAGTTCTTTATGAAGCATAGCTTTATGTTTAAACATAATATTATCAACCCATACGACTTTACTTAATTCTCAAGCTTTTATCAGAAACTAAATAGTAGATATTGGAGTATACTATAAGAATATGATATGGTTACTAATAAATAATTTCAATTTATAAAAAACAATTTCTGCTAATAGCAATAAAATTTTTATTGGAACGAGAATGGCCCTCATAAAACATTTTCATAGATATCAAGCTTTAATTTTATAGTACACTCCAACTAATACAATTGCAATAAACAGGAATTTTTGTTTCTGAGTATATAAATTGAATGCAAACAGCCATTTTTTATTGATTCTTTTTAATTATATCTTTCACAATAAGTGTCTTCATTTCATTTTTAAAAAAGAAAGAGAAAATATAAAAAGTTAAAGAAAATACATCCCATTATAAAACTATATTAGATATATAAAATATTACAAACCCTATTAATTCATATATCATTCATTACTGTATATCAATCTACAATTTGACTTTAAGTTATTTACTGATTATATTAAATTTATGCATTAATTCAAACAAAATATTTAATAAATATCCAAACTTTAATTAAATTCTTTATTATCACATTCTTGTTCTTTCTCTTGGTTTGCACTTTATTAAGCCATCACATTTAATAATCATCTGAGCAACTTCGCATGCAGCCAACAAAACTCTTTTTTTAATGCGCACACTTTCAATAACACCACGATTATTCATGCATCCAATGCCTCCATTAGAAAAATCCACGCCAAAAGATGATTTACCTTCGGCATGAGCAGCCCTGAGTTTTGCACGTATATCCTCGCCATCAAGACCGGAATTAGAGGCAAGAATGCATGGAATTTGTTGAAGTGCATTGGCAAAAGCAATCACTGCATCGCTTTCCTTACCGGTTACAGCCATCGCATATTTTGAAAGCTCTAATGAGATTGCCATTTCAATGCATCCGCCGCCATAAACTATTCTCATATCACTCCTAATACGGTTTAAGACACATAAAGCATCATGTAGGCTTCTCTCAGCTTCATCTAAAATCTCTTTTGAAGACCCTCGTAATACTATTGTGCATGCTCCTTCTTTTAAACCAGAAAATTTTACCATTCTTTCAGAGCCAATTTCAATGTTAAAAATTTTGTCACAGGACCCGAGACAATCTTCTGTGAGATTTCCGAAGGATGACATTATTCTTCCTCCAAGCACATTGGATAGCCTTTCTACACCATCAAAATCCGCATGTTCGATTGGAATAACACCGTTTTTCTCAAAAAGTTGACTAGGAAAATCATAAATAAGTTGTCTGTTTATGAAGCAATCAATACCAACCTTACATATTTGATTTACCTTTTCTTTCATACGCTCTTTTTCTGCTTGTTCGATACGAGCCAGTTCTCCTACACTTTGCACGCTGACTTTAGCACCAAATATTTTTATTTTGTCGGCATCCAATGCAGTGTTAGCTACAAGCACCCTTGGGTTTTCCAGCTCGATCTTAGTGTCTGATTTCAGAATAAATCCGTCATCAAGATAAGATTCTTCTAACCTCCCCGGGCATTTTATTAAATGAATTAAATTGAGATCAGTTTTGTCTCCAAGACGTTCGATAGCTCCGACAGCTATTTTTACAAAAAGATCATTTTTAAGTACCTTTGAAGAAAGTGTCGTGCGGCATAACCTTGATAGATCCTCTTTTTCGCATATTCTTGCACATGAATCTAAAACCAAAAGACTTTTTTCTAATGCTAGTTGAAATCCTCTGACGATTTTCAAGGGAGGGATGTCCAAACGACTTGCTTGCTCTATGAGAAGAGCTGCTAGCACTGCCACAGAGGTTGTTCCATCACCCTCATACGAGTCTTGCCCCACAGATGCATTTATAAGCATTTTGGCGGTTGCACTATCAATACGTAAATTTTTAAGAATGGTAGCTCCATCATTGGTTACCATTATTTTGTTTTCATTAACGAGTGTCTTAAGCATCCCGCTAGGACCAAGTGTGGTTTTTATGATATCTCCGATGAGAGACACGCCTGCAAGTAAAGTTTTTTTGGCTTCGTCTCCCCGTTCTTCTGTTGCTCCTGTATTAATATGGTTGAATAAATTCATTTGGGGTGAGTATTTAATTTTATATAAGAAGATTTCTATTGGAGAGCCTTAACTAACAAGAATGCTTATGAAAGCTTATTTGATGGATGTATTACTACT
This sequence comes from Astathelohania contejeani, assembly GCA_014805555.1. Classification (NCBI taxonomy): domain Eukaryota; kingdom Fungi; phylum Microsporidia; family Astathelohaniidae; genus Astathelohania; species Astathelohania contejeani. The sequence continues at coordinate 1,821 of SBIQ01000133.1, read as the reverse complement.
AAGTTAGATACAAATAAATAATATTTCTTTTAAATTATTACAATATAACTAAATATATTTATATAAGAAATAGAATATACACTTTAACTATTATTCATGATATTTATAAATGTATTATTTTTGTTTATTCATCTACTTTTATTCATTTTGGATACATCAAATGTTTCGTAAATCAATCGCTGTATCTTTGGAATCCAAAAAAGTCTAAAATATTTTTTATATAATTAGAATGATTTTGTTTCGTCCGAAAAGACGTTAAACTAAGACAAGAATTTATTAGTAGTTTTGGGTGTCAATAGCTGCTAGAAAATGCTTACTTAAAATTCGAATTTCAAAATGTCGAACCATGTATGTGTTTTGTAAATAATCAACTTACCAATTTTCTTCATTCCTCCTCAGATGTAAAGGTAGGTAAGTTAATTAGTCATCAAGTTTGACACATATATTGGTTAATGCACTATTTTTGAAATAAACAATTTACGAATATATCCTGAACTTTATTCAAAACAAACTAGCTTTATCTGGAGAAACCAAAGAATATTAAAACATAAAAACAGGCTCTATGGTTAATTAAACTAAGGTAAGATTGTGTGTTTCTGCTTATATTATAAGTCTGCAGTAGGATGTTTCCCGGTAAGTCAGCTGCACAGCTCCATTAGATATTGATTCTAGGATGATAAATGTGCCCTGGTTTAATGCTAAAAGTACTGGGTTACAGGTACTTTGCTTTGCTTGCAAGGTCGATTTATATCCGATAGACGGTATAGGCTATGACTAACAAAGGTTTGAGCACCTAAAAGAAAAAGATTGTTTCAGTTGAGACAGTTGCTGCACTGGGTCAAGTATTTTATTCCATCTATAAAAAGAGCGTCTACAATATAGCGGAGGAATTTTAAATCGTGAAAGATCTTGTTTAAATAAAGAAATAATAAAGATTGCTCTTGTTTACAGATTAATAGTATTTAAAAACTGTGACCGCATTCTTTTCAAAAATAGTGGAAAATGAAAATATGAAATCAGTGTCAATAGCAAAATAAACATTAATATTTTGATTAAACGTAATCGACCAAATATATTTATTTGCAATAAACACTTAAATAAAATAGTTTTAATTGAAATTGACACAACGAGCCAAGATAATCTCCAGCCATTAGAACGAAGAAAAAAAGAAAATATAATATTTTGTTTAATAAGCTTGAATTAGTTTTACTTTATATAGCAATTACTGAAAATATACTTCGTGTTATGACCTAAGCTGTGATATGACGAAATACAACAGAAGTTATTATAAAGAGATTAACACCATAATAACTATTGAGGTATTATCGTATTAAAGAAAACCTTAGAGATTATTTAAATGGTGTTTAGACATAGCATTGAGAATGAGATGGTAATAAATATTAGAATTAAAAAGCGATAGAAAGGTGTTGGATAATAATATTGACAGATTCCTACTACTTATAAAATAAATGAAAACAATTTTCAATTTATTTAAGGGTTAATGCTATATATTATTCTTTATCTTTCTTTTCGATTGCCTGCGGTTGGCATCCAGTGGCACTTGCTTCTCCGAATCTTTTCACAGCTTCTTCTACTCGGTCTCTTACGTCTATGCTGTCCTCAATGCTTCTTCTGTACTCAAGTGATATGGTTTCGAGCGTTTTCTTCAGTACCGTCGATTGGATGTATGCCTTTATCGTAGGGGTTATATTTAATTCTTTTAGATAATTCCTGTGGTACTTGGTTACCACACCATCCCATGTCATAACATAAGGTATTATTTTAGTTTTTGCTTTGTATAGCAAGCCTAATTCGTTCGCC